>JAQGCP010000672.1:0-15411 GCA_034699885.1 Acrobeloides thornei | reverse complement strand
ATAGAGTGCATAGTTTTTTCTTTTTTTATTTAAGAATTGTATCAAAATTTTTATGCTAATTCTTCTTATAATTCCTTTATTTTTTTAAATATTAATTTGATAAAAGTAAAATTTGGTCAAATAACCGGTATTTTTTTAGATGTATGTGTTATATCCAAGCATTTTTGGGGAGGGTTTACCCAATTTTGGGCTATGGCTTACGATCCCTTACCCCGGACTCATTTTATCTACTCGACCATATTATTGGGTATAGCATTGTATCTCATTCGTTTGTCTACTTCAAAAGTATAGTGTGTTTTTTTCGTGCTTTTTTAACAGTGACATAACAATAGAAACCATGATCAAAAATGGACCAGCGACGGATCCAGGGGGATGATCCCAAAACCGAAAATTTCTTAAGAAAAATGGCATTTTTGATCAAAATTGATAGACCCCACCTCGCATATATATGATTTTCCTTCTATTTTCACTTCGTTATGTCACATTGTCGTGTCTTATAATATTTTACTTAATATTAATTTTTATATCGCTTTTTTTTACGCAAAGTATATACTTGTGGCTTGTTTTTTTAAAACCTTTTAATGAAATTTTTATTTACCTTTTAATTCAATTGTAAGGCATACGTGTACAAACTACCCCCAAAAATGGATCCCCTATCCGCGAGAAAAATTCTCCTTGGTCACCAAAGGTGATATATTTCAAAATTTTCAAAAGATTTGCCAAACTTACCTTGATGGACCAAGGCCAAGACGAGACCTTCTCGCGCTAGCGCTCGGCGTGTGACCTCCTTCACATTGGGTGGGGTTTAGGGAAGTTTGTACACGAGTGTTATGAGCAGGTCGTAGGGAGGGGCGGGGCAAAGGGGTTTATAGGTTCCCACCGAAATAGGAAAAATGAAAATTTTTTCCTAATGATCAAGGGGACCAAGCGATATAGACCCCCGAACCTGGATTCTCTCTACATGCCTGCTTGTAGGATATAGTTATTTGTTCTAAGATATCATATATCATATAAAATTGTAAAAAAATGTCTAAAAAATAAATGCTACAAAACATTAACTTACACCACGACATTCGAAAATGGAAAAAGTTCCGCAATGAGAAATTTTTTAAACGACTAAATCATCTCAGCTCGCAAATTCGAGTAGAACGAATACCATAACATAGGGTTTTTCAACCCGAGCCCATGACCAAGTGACAGATGTGCATAAAATTAACCCATATTCTAAAAAAACCTTGCATTAAACGATTAGATCTAATGATATATTCATATAGGGGGTTATTTAAACCCATCGCCCGATTCAGAGTCAGGTAGAATCAACAAGATTATAGCGTAACAATCTAAGTATCAAAGGTTTATAGTGTTAAGCAAGATTATAGCAATATAAATGATTGGCTTTCGACCCTCGAAAGAAAATTTACGATTTTTTGTTTTCGGATGAAACTATGAGGATTGATTCTCGTTCAAGATGACTTTTGCGCCACTTGTTCCTAAATAGAGGTGACCTAGGGCCTCTTGGCCTATGCCGGCCTGTCCTGACCACTTTTTGGCTGCCCACCCTAGAGCCAGGCCAAGCTGGACCTAAGACCGACCTGTCCTGGCGTTGTTTTTCTTGGCCTTCCGTTTATCTTCTTGTGTTTCACTGTCTTGAACTCCTTCCAACAGTTCCAGATTCTTCCTACGGTAGATTGGTCAACATGATACCATTCAGCCACGTCACGATTAGTCTAACCTTTTTACTTGGCTTCCACAATTAGCTTTCTAAGTTCTTCGGATTTATACTTTCCAAGCATTAATTTTTCTAAAAATAACAATATAACAATATTACTATCCGTGTCAAAAAGACAGTAAAAAAGATGCAAAATGCATATTTTTGCGTTTGGTGCAAGCTTTTTTCCACTACTGTATATTAATTTCAATAAAATCAATTTTCAGTTTTTGGAGTCAAAACCCCGAGAATATATAGGCTTGCAATTTACTGAACTTATAGAGAAAAAAATGAAATCAATTTTTCATAGTAACATAGGAAATGTGCATTTTTAGGACAAGTAATATTTAAAGAAAATTTCTTTACTTTATAACAAAATTCAGTTGGTGAGCTATATACCCAACTATCAGGGCATGAAATTTCACAATGTGATTGACATGGGGGACATGTTGTTTGAGGACATGATGGACAAGTACTAGTCTGGCAATTGGTTTGAGAAAGCTCACATATATATGGAATAATATCAGAACAGTTTTTACTAAACCAAAGACCATCCGAAAGATTTATTACCATACAATTATCACCAGTAACGTTGTCTGGATTTCCTAGACTAATCTTATCAATTTTTGCTTTCAATTAAATTATCCATTATACATTGTGTTTGTAATACATGTTTTAGTCTACAATGAAGCGATGTTTTTTTTCTTATCAGCTAGAAATTAATCACAAGTCGATGTTTAGCTTCTAATAAAGTCAAATTAAAAAACTCAATAACCTATATGTTTGTTAATGAAAAAAGTCGGGACTTAATTTTAAAGTGATCCTTGCGCCAGTTGGTGCTGTTGGCTTAGTGGTCGAAGTAATAGTAGTAGTTGGTGAATTTGTGATTATAGTAGTGGTTTGATCACAAATTCACCAACTACTACTATTACTTCAACCACGACTATGCCAACAACACCAACTACTACTATTATCACAAATTTACCAACTACTACTATTACTTCAACCACGACTATGCCAACAACACCAACTACTACTATTATCACAAATTCACCAACTACTACTATTACTTCGGCCACGAATAAGCCAACTGCACCAACTACTACTATTACTTCGACCATGACTAATCCAACAGCACCAACTACTACTTCCATATCTCTAAGCACAACAGATCCGAAACATTCGAGCTATCGCAATTGGATCATTTTCTCATGTGTTGGTATTTTTCATATTTATTTTTACTACTTTCATGCTAATTTATTGTATATTACGTTATAGAGAAAAAAAGAGGATTACTATAAAATTGTAATTTCTGTACAGACGATCTCGGGAAACGTTAGATTTAAACAGCTAACGCTAGAACTAAAGTTGTAGGGGAGACGAATTTCAAAAGAAAATTTATTTAAAAAATTTGAGAAATTTGTTTCGATTCCGTAAAGTTTCTGTCATTTTGTCTGTTTAGTACCGGTTCCATATCATGCTGTTTCGTTCCGGTTGATGAACCTGTTCCGGTACAGCCCTGCTATACAGGGATGCTATGAGATAAGTAATTACCGATCTGATAGCACATGAAATAGGATCGGTAATTATCGATCCTTCAAAATTCACATATTAATTTCACAACAAGTCGCTATATGTCGGCTTCACCAAGCGTCGGAGCCACCCTCGGAGAATCCGAGCGCGGTAGCACTCAGCTCAAAAAAAAAATCGATGCAAAATCGATTTTTCCGCAAAAAATTCAAAAAAGTTTGTGTATTACAACGAATTATCTCGAAAACTACAACGATTCAGAACATGCCGTAAAAACAAACAATGCTCCATTTTTCATGATCTTTCCGAATATATCTTTTTTTGGTAACTTACTGGACTGATCCTTTAAAAAATGACATCGAAAAATCTTTTTCGTAGCCAATATATCATAAAAGTCTGATGTAAAGAACCCCCAGGGATCACCCTGTATATAATTTTCGCATCATATTATAAAACATTAACTACTTTTTATGCGTGTAATAGAAGAAGATCTTTCCTCTTTTCCTAAAACTAATTAAAAATTCCTAATTTTCCAATGAACATTTGAACTTGAAATCAATTCTTTTCATCTTTAGGCTTTTTGTGCTATAATTTCACGTGACAAAAATCAATTGTTTCATTAAGTATTTTTTCTGACATAATAGAAAAGATTTTTGCTGATTTTTGCTTAAAATGTTTCTTTTTCAACAACTCGATTGGATGTGGACTTAACATTTTTCCGCATTAAGTATAGACGTAATATATCAAGGATTAGTTCTGTTTTTATACGAAGAAGAATAATGCGGAATAGCTATTTTTAGTAGAGCAGTTTTTTACTTGTATTATATAAGAGAAATGGTCGAGTTCATATTAGCAAAGTTGTGACGTTTCAGGGGTCGTTTGATCTGTCGAAAGTTGACAGTTTCAAAAGTTTATGTTTTTGAGGATTTTCTCGGAAATACAAAGCCAATCCTGATAGTTTTGGTGTCGTTAGAAAGCTGGATTTCGTTTCAATCGAGTGACACCAAAATCATACCATAACTCTTTCTGGTTGAGTATTCACCAGAAATTAACGGGCATCAATTGGAGGTCTCGGTAGTACAATGGTAGTGCACTTGACGGTAGCCAGGAGGGCCGGGTTCGAGTCTCGGTCGGGTCCGAGTGATGTATACAATGGCGTTAAAAAAGTCGTTTTGATAAAAAGTCGATTTTGTCGAAGGCAAAAAATTATTTCGATCGGGGAATCGAACCCTTGACCTTTTAAAGCAAAGTAAGGCATATTACCAACGATTAAACTTACTTCCCTTCTTTCTTCCTTTTGTTTTTACTATTCGATTAAGTCTCAGTAAATAGTTTGTAAATTTTTTGAAATCAACTTTTTTTCATAAATTTTTTTGAGCATCTTATTCTGCAGAAAATTCTGATTCAAAAACCATTTGTGTTACACTCGGTCTGCTCCATGTTAAAATGCAAAAATATTGACGCCGATAGGAGTCTAACTTGCATAAAAAGTTTAAGTTTAACCACTAACCACTTCACCATGAAAAATCAGTTATATATGTCCATTTTTTCAAACACTGGTTCGCCGTGTGTAACAACTCCTTCTCTCATTTCTTGAATCCTTCTTTATTTCTTTCCTTCTTTTTTTCTTTTGTTGTGCGCAGAAATTCCTGGTCGCCTAGGCAATCAAGCCCGACACAACACTACTACTCTAGCTAATGGAAAATCATTAGTCGTTATGAATTTTTGTCGTGGTGCCGTGTTTTCGGCGTACTTGCGCACGGACTGATTCTTAGCACGACTTTTCGACTTATAGACTTGCCATTTGCTTCCTATCGACTTAATTAGGTATGAAGAAAACTTATTAGGAGAAGAAAGGCGAGAAGAAAGCTTTTTTTCTTGCGCCGTTCTCAAAAGAATGATGATGAATAGAGTTCCTGAGACTTTTTTTGTGTGTGTGTTGTGGGGTTTTGTTCGAGTAGGTCTTCGGGATTGTGCCTTACGAAAACATACGTTGGATTGAGGAAGATAAATGGAGTCATACGCGTGATTTTTGTCTGGATTTTATTATGATTAAAGCAGGAATCACATTTCGAGCGGAAATTTTTTATTAAAAAATCTTAAAGTACCAGTCCACTCGGAACCTTATATATTCGGAAAGTTGATGAAAAATGGAGCATTTTTTGTTTTTACTGCATGTTCTGAATCGTTGTAGTTTTCGAGAGAATTGCGGTTGAAGTTGGCGATTTTTGAAATCTGTGTATTACAACGAAAACATGAACAATTTCATTAACTACAACGATTCAGAAGACGCCGTAAAAACAAAAAATGCTCCATTTTTCATGAATTTTCCGAATATATAATTTTTATATAGAATTTTTTCCAAGTAGACTGGTCCTTTAATGTGGTCACAATAGTGTAGTCAGGTGGTGATCGCTTCAGCCCACGCGGGTCCAAAAATTATTCCCCCGAAATTGGATTCTGAATCGCTAATGTCAATATAACTCTTTTTATGGCGAGCATATATAAAGTAACAGCTGCGTAGTGCAGATGGAGAAGGCGGTCGTCCGATCTGGCAAGTTAAGCAACGTTGAGACAGCCGGGTTCCACGGTAAACCAAAGTTGGCCAAAAATGGGATAATTTTCCAAACCACTCTAAATCGTGTTCTTATTGCTCAGAATGTACAATTATGCACGAATTCGCGAAAAATTGTGTACTTCGAAAATACAGACTTTCGGTTTTTTTCAGAAGGACCGTTTACTAAAATGACCATTACTTGACCTAAACTACATCAAATTCACTACTTTTTGATTCTAGCGCGTTCTATAGATGATTCCTACCATTTTGCAAGAAAAAAACTTGGTTGCACTTTACTTCACTACTTGCTGTGCTATAATGAATTTTGGCTACTGGGCCAACCTTCCGAGCTTAATAACTTTTGACAGCATAAACCAATTTTTATGATTAACTACTCAAAATGTTCCTTATAACTTCTAGAACAACGCTAAGCACTCTATTTTTAGTTTTTCAGTAAAAATTTTTAAAAATGGATTGAAAATGTTAAAAATGGCATTTCTCAGCGCTTTTTAAAGGAAAATTTAATTTTTTGAAACTTAAACTAAAAATAGGGCACATAGCGTTGTTCTAGAAGTCATGAGGAACATTTTGAGCGATCGACCATGAAAATTGGCTTATGGGATAAAAAGTTATAAGCTTTTGAAGTTCCCGCCTTTTTTGGTTGTTTACAAATTCGAATTTTTTTTATCATTTTATGAATTTTACAATCTCGTCAATTTACTTGCATTGATGGCTCATTTGGGAATGTAGTTGGCCAACGCTTTTTGTTACCCAGGTTCGACTCCCGCCGGAGTAGAAATTTTTTTGCATGTTGAATTTTTTTAAATCCAGTTATCCTGAAAATCGAGGAGCACACTTAAATTTCGTTGAAATTCCTGCATAATAACGTATTCTGAGCAATAAGAACACGATTTAAAATGGTTTGGAGAATTATCCCATTTTTTGTCAATTTTGGTCTGCCGTGGTTCGATCCTGCTAGGATAAAACTTTTGATTTTTCAAAATATGAGGCAAAATTTTTTTTTTGGAATGGGAGGGATTAAACACGTGATAATAAAATGATAAATAAAATCCTTATTCATTAGACAACGTATCCTACAATTTTTATTTTTCTGGAAACGGACTTTGTGAATACATTATGTTTTGGACATAATCTCTTAAAACATTATAAAGATAAGTACAGGGTGATTAAAAAATGGGAATTTTGCGATTTTTTTCAAAAATTTTCAAGTTGTTTAATTTTCATCAAAATAACTATACAGGGGGTTTTTCTATGCGAGGAATCGATTGCGCGCATTGCCAAACCTTGAAAACGCTTCCCTGATCCCGAATTAGCCTATTTTCGCTTCATTACATATGCCTTTTCCCGGAATCAAGGTCAGGGAACCGTTTTCAAGGTTCGACAATGCACGCAATCGGTTCCTCGCATAGCAACACCCCATATAGAGTTGTTTTGGTGAAAATTTAACAACTTTAAATTTGTTGGAAAAATCACAAAAAATTCTCTTTTTTAAATCACCCTGTATAAATCTCTGCTTTTAACGCATCAAAATACACTTTTTGAATTTTTGCACTCAAATTTTAATAAAAATCTTTTTTGCAGGTTTTGATGACTTTCGAATGTCAATTTCATTTTAATTTTTGTATACTCTGCTTATAGAACCGATTAAGGCGAGTTAACGCAAAATTTTTTTCGACAAACGTAAAAAATGTTCGAAACGAAAAACATACTATTTTCGAGAAAAAATCGAAAAAATTTTTTTCGATTTTTTTGGCCATTTGTAGATAAAAATTTTTAAAAAAATAACCGAAAACACAAAAAATGTTTTTTCAATTTTTCCTCGAAAATAGTTTTTTTTCATTGTTTTGAACATTTTTTATGTTTGTCGAAAAAATTTTGAAACAAATTTTTTTGCGTTAACTCGCCTCAATCGGCTCTCTGTCTTTGAAGATTGCAATTTTTGTTTTCAATTTAAAAACGTGTAATTTGAGACGAGTTGAGCATATCAAAGTAATGATCATTTTTGACATATGTTTTCTTTAAATCCAATTTTCTAGACGAGTTTTTCTTCTTAAAACTTTTGACAATTGCGGTCGAGATTTAAAGCAAAACGTTTTTCCTCATATCAGATGTGAACAAAGGGTCAATATATTGGGATGTTGAATAAGTTTCCTTGCTGTTCACTTTTGAATAAGATTTTTTGCCGAAGCTTAAAAGCGCTTGCATGAACCTGATTCAGGGAAGGAGTAGGTGTATTGAAGCGAAAATCAACTAAAATTCGAATTTTCGCCGAAAACCAGCTGACTATGTTTTTTCTAGGAGGAGAATCAATTTCGCGCAATACCGATGTTTAAATGAATCTGATTCAGGGAGGAAGTGGGTGTATTGAAGCGAAAATCAACAAAAATTCGAATTTTCGCCGAAAATCAGCTGTCTGACGTAGGGATTTAGGTGAACCCGAACCTCCTGGCTACCGTCCAAGTCATAGATGGGCAAGGGAGGAGGGTGTGGGGTTCTTGGTGAAGTAGTCTTCTTTGCCACCGGCGAAAAATTTTCACGCTAAATGGTATTTTTAACTTAAAATTTTTGGGTTTTGCTCAATTTTGAGGTGGTCCCCCTATTTTTCGACCTTTTGAGTGAGTGGGTCAGGGGAGGTGCCACCTCCCCTTGCTCAAGTATGGTCCAAGTGCAAGTACAACAATAGACCCCAGATGACAAAAAGAAAAGTCTCGGAACTTTTCTACCAACCCAATATTTTTTTATAATAACTCATTTTCTTTTTTTATTCATGTTTACAAAGCATTTTAAAAAGTTTATCCGGGTTCAATTTTATTTATAGAATATAATTATTTCTTATTTTTTATAGATAATTGGATAAATATATCAAAAGAATAAAAGTGTTTTGATCCAGCTGGCTAAGGCAATTTTATTTTATTACTGTGCTATATTTCATAGATAATAACTTTGTATTCATTAGGAAAATTAAAAAACATGGCCTATACTGACACTAAAACTAGACGAGAATCGGAACCAGCAAGTCTGAGAGTTGGCTCGGTAGGTTAACACTTTTTTGCCGACATTAAGTTAATAGTTTTTCGGGAAATACATTTAATGAGAAATATTATGCTGCAAAAATTTGTTGAAAAAAATTGTTTTAAAAAATTCATAAAATTTTTATTGAGACACACGGCACAGTAAAGTGGACAACAAATGGGGACACATGAAATTTTTTTACGAAACAAATTCTTTAATGCTTAATACCATGATATAACAAAAGAAAAAAATTTACTTGAAAACAAAAAATTTTCAGATTTTTTCAGGAGTTAGAATTTTTTCGCATTGAAAAAAGTCGAAAAACCACCTAAAATAAAAATCGATTTTCTCGATCAGTTTTAATTCTCTTTTTGTATATTCATCTGGATCACCCTGTATATTTAAAAAATTCAGCTTGACATGTCACAAATAAAATTCGCGATGACAGGAATGGGCCTGGCTAGCCCAATGGCAATCGATGAAATGCGTTCTCGTTCATCATCCTATAACTCGTATCGAGGCGATGACAACAATGAGAATAATTTTGCTGCTAGCAGTTTTCAAAGTGTATGGACGAAATTATCTTCGCAAGATCTTACTCAAGAAAAGGTAATGTCTAACTACGTACAGAAGTTTGTCAACCAGTCATTTAGACCCAAGCGATGGATGTGATCGATAGAGCCCAGCTGGCTGCTGCAAGAGCTTCTGATAGCAAAATTTATTCGCATTGCATTTGTGTGCCTTCAGCTCCGGCAATTTTCCCACTCAGGTCGACAGCGTTAGCTGATGAACAATTAGTGATAGTGGCCTTAAGTCGAGGTATAATCATTTTTGGCGAGTTTTTTAAGACACTCTATTTGTCAGATTCGACTTTTGACCATTATAAAGGGGATCTAGAAAAAAGCAAACGAGATTTTCCACATAGATTTATAGGCCCCAGGTATGCTCTATTCAGAAGATATAGGACTTTTTGAAAAATTCAAGCGTCACTTCGTGCATTTCCCTTGTTAGCCAAATATGGTAGGGGAGTCTTCAATTCTACCACCGTCTATAAATTTATGCAAATTTTTGCCCTTTGAGAATTATTAATCATCAAATATCAGAAGTCTCTATCTAGTTTAGACTTTTTATAAATTAAAAATGCTTATTTCCGCTCTCATATATCAAGTTTTGCCTAAAGATTAAAGATTATTGCTATTTGAAAAAATTGTAAAAATGTCAAAAAAAGGTGAAGTGCGCGCATGCCAGGCACCAAGCCACCCGTGTATACGGTGAGCTGCTCGAAGTGGATCAACAAGTAGGGATGACGAGAAAGCTGAGTGACTCTGTGCTATCTAACATCCCTACGCTGCAGAATGAGAAGTATCATTGTGGTGCGGATCCAGATGTTATCGTCTGAGATAAATCGTGTTTGAAGTTGGCGCTTTTTGAAATCTGTGTTATGCTATAGTGCCTATCTTTTTAATATAAAAGGACGTCTATAAATTTATGCAAATTTTTGCCCTTTGAGAATTATTCATCGTCAAATATCAAAAGTCTTCTATCTAGTCTAGACTTTGTATAAATCAAAGAATGCTTATTTCCGCTCTCATATATCAAGTTTTGCCTAAAGATTAAAGATTATTGCTATTTGAAAAATTGTAAAAATGTTAAACAGAGTATAAAATTTAAATTTTTAGTACCCTATTCCGATGCCAATCCTTTGCATTGGGAGCTATTATGCTCTTTCTATAGGCATGCAATAGATGATAGAATGGGTAGGAAGACAGTTCCCAGATTTGGGCATCATTGGGAGAAAATTGGATTTCAAGGTAATTTCTTCGTTTTATAGTACATGGTGGTCAAAAGTTGCAAAAAATTTCGGAGCTACTACACAATAAGGGAGGGGCCACCCACGTGAAAAATTTTTCTGGAAATGCGAGGAATTCGAATTTGACATTTTCGAAGCGAAAAAACAAAACTTGATTCACAGAAGACGTATTGTTTATTGAAGCGAAAAGTCACAAACATGCGATTTTTGCGACTTTTCGCTTTAATACACAAACCTTCACTGAATCAGGAAATTCAAATAAGACGTTAACTTTTCATGGAAAATCAATTTTTAGGAGAAGACCCAGCAACAGATCTCCGTGGTGTCGGAATTTTTGGACTCTGTCAATTACTTTTTTTGGTTTCAAACGGGTTTACTAGCCAGATGACCAAACAACTATTGGACTTGTCCAATGATAAAATTCAAGTATTGAAAAGTTTTAATTTAAAAAAATTTAAAAAAAATTTTTTAGAGCTTTCCTTTGGCCGTGGTTGGTTTAAACTGGACACAAATGATTTTGGAGCGGGTTAAACAAGGAAAATTGAATTGGTAAATTTTTTTCAACTTCGTTATTCATGGTGCAAACGATTTCTCGCATAGGAAAACACTATAGGGTCATTTTGGAAAAAAATTTCAAAAAATTGTTCGAAAATTCGCAAAAGTGCGGTTTTTTTCGCATCCTGTAAAACTTCAACTTTTCATGCAAAGGACTCCTGGGACCCGTTGCTTACTTCCGGAACCGGAAGTGATCAAAAATGAATGAAAAATTCACTTCCGGTTCCGACTTCCGGAATTGAAAATCACTACAAATCCCATTTCTGATTTCCAACTTCCTATTCCAACTTTCGGAAATTTCCGGAAGTTGGAAATCGGAGATGGAATTTTTAGTGATTTTCAATTCCGGAAGTGGACTTTTCATCCATTTTTTGATCACTTCCGACTTCCAGAAGTAAGCAACGGGCCCCTGGTTTGGCTCCCACCAACGTCCAAAATTGTTTACATTAAAAATTTTTTCTCATTTTTAGCTTGGCTGCCAAAGATAACAGTTTTATAAGTGTAGTTAATGGAATTTATCGAGGGTGTTTTATTGTATTCCAAAAGCTATGGATATCAAGACATTGTACAATTTTAGACTTTGCTAATGTTTCGAATGGTAAATTCTACTTTTTCATCAATTTACATGCTGTGCAAAAAGTGGATTTTTGTGATTTTTTGGGACCCAAAAAGTTATTTTTCCAAGGGTCGTTTTACAGGGTGAGCCAAAAAAGCGTACTTTTGCGTTTTTTGGTGTTTTTGTGTTCAAGCAAAGTTCTCAAAAAATGTAACATTTGCCTGATTTTCAATAAAATCGTGTTTATTGAAATGATTGGTCATGAAGCATAAAATTTTCTTGATCGAGAAGCAAAAAAAACCAATAAAATTCTATGCTTCATAACCAATCGTTTCAATAAACACGATTTTATTGAAAATCAGGCAAACGTTAGACTTTTTTGACAACATCGCGACAACTTTTTTGACATGCTTGAACGCAGCTTAAAATATTTTCAAAAAATTTTTTTCAAAACTCACTCATAAGCGGTATTTTCATGCGATTTTTGAAAAAAAGTTTTGAAAATTTTTCGCCAAAAAAGCGCAAAAATACGGTTTTTGTTTATCCTGTATGTTTCTAGGGGTATATTTATGCGGAGAATCTATTCCGCGCATTCCCGAACCCTGAAAATGCTTCCCTGACCCTTATTCAGGGAAAAATTGGTTTAAAAAAATGCTTAATATGACTATTTTCACTTCAAAATATAATTTTTCCCTGAATTAGGGAAGCATTTTCAGGGTTCAAAAATGTGCGCAATCTATTCCCCCGCATGAAATTATCCCTAGAAGGTCATTTATAAAACAATAACATTTTCGGGTCCCAAAAGATCACAAAAGTTTTCTTTTTTTGGTATACCTGTAAAAATGTTTAAAATCAAACAATTTTCAGAAATCAAAGACATGATCAAGAAAAGGCCAAAATCTCTATTAAACATGGCGGTGCTGCAACATGAATAATAGAAACAAAATTTGAAGCTATAATATTTTTTATTTTGTAATAAAATGAAAACATATGAACAGTCAAACTTCGATATAACGACACCCCAAATGAGGAGTCGTTATATCGAATTGAGCGGAATGTCGTTATAGGGGTCATCCAGATATTACATAATCAAAATTTTGTAGTTTTCGAGATAATTGCGTTTGAAATTTTGAATTTGTGTACAAGCTTTTCGTTGTAATACACAAACTTTTTTGAATTTTTTGCAGAAAAATCAATTTTTGCATCAATTTTTTAAATTTTCATAAAATGAGCATTGTAGCAATTTTTTATAGCTAAATGAGACAAACAAAATGACACCAAAATTATTCAATTTGAGCATTGTTTTGGGTTATTGAAACGAAAACATTAATCAGGGTTTTCGTTTGAATAGCCCAAAACAATGTTCAAATTAGATAATTTTGGTGTCATTTTGTTTGTCTCATTTAGCTATAAAAATTGCTACAATGTTCATTTATGAAAATTTAAAAAATTAATGCAAAATCGATTTCCCGCATAAAATTTCTTTTATATGGTCGAAATAAGATGAAAAAATCGCCTAAATTCCGGCTTTTTGGATACACCATGTAAATGGCAATACTTTAAACATTTAACAATATATTCTTATTTTTTACTGTACATATCATGTCTTTCACTATACAATTATAAATGTATTATTATAAATAAACATTTTGGCAACTATACAAACAGGTATAAAATTAGCATAAAAGGTTTGAAAAATAACAGAATTGCGATCTGTTATGTTGCTCTCCTCTTTGCAAACGTGATTTAATGATAGCCCTCAGGGAAGCGTTCTTCTCTTCGAAAATGTCTAATTCGGATTCACAGCATGCATACATGAACCCTGTGAACCTAGACCCCAACAATACGAAGTGGTCCGAAACATAAGGATCTCCTCTTATGATTTTTTTTCGAAAAATTCCAAAAAACATTTTTTGGAATGCCAATTATCTTAGTAACTTTTTTATTTATTTTAGTAACTTTTTTATTTATTCTAGTAACTTTTCACATGTGTTTCAAGCGGAAAAAAGTCTGAAGCCGGATCAACTTTTTTGCCGAATCAAAAAATTTTCTAAAATGGCTCAAATTCGTCTAATTTTGAGTACTTGGGGGTTTTCGGGTATGGGGAACACGAATCCGAAGGAATTTTTCAATTTTGAACTAACGGGGCACCCCTACGTGAAGGGGATACCTCAAAATTTTCAATAAAAATACATATAAGGTTATAAAAGTTGTATCTACTTTTTACAGTATGATCGGATCAACCTAATTCTTCGTGTATGTGTTAGTACTGGTCTCCACCTATATCGGTTGGGTTTTTTTCTCCCCTTAATTTCATTAAATTCTGGGCAAAAATTTTTAAAAAAAACGCAAAGGTACGTCTATTGTGAAGGCCATAACTTTTTTCGGTTAAGTCTATCGACATTTTTTCGGTTAAGTCTATCGAAATTTGTTTTGCATTTACTAGAGCCACTGTCCCCCTAAAAAATATAATAGGTGATTTGGAGTCAATGTTCATAGTTTGTGAGTATAAAGCCTTCAAAAAATGCCAAAAATCGACAAGGTAAAAATTCTCTCAGCTATCTAGTCCCTCAGGTTAGTAGCTTTTCACATAATTATATTTTTTATTCCATAGAGCACATATTGAGGTTATACGGTTGGGTTTTTGTTTTTTCCGCAGACCCTTGAAAATACGTTTTTTTGGCCCTCCAAAAACGCTAAAATCACGATTTTCGAGGTCTCCAGTACAAATCACAAAAACCCACTTTTTTGGCCCACCCTGTATAATGATTAATTGCATTTTGATTATAAATTGCCTTCACCATAACATTTAAAACATAAAATTCATGCTACTAATCTTTTGAGCTTTTATGCAGAAAGTTTATGCTATTGAACTTTTGAGATTTTATGCAAAAAATATACAATAATCATTGGCCATTATGTATAGCGTTATAATTTTTATTTTCTTATGAGTCAGAAGCTGGCTAAATTCTGGAAGGTTACATTTATAAACATAAACTGTCTGATTAAAATTCACATTCCTGTTTAGAAACCATGCAATTGTGTATTTAACTGCTTTGTTATTTCTTACATCGGTGATCTCCGCTGCCAATCTAACTATCAAGGAATGCTCAACTGGTGCAACACCCCTATGATCAAAAGCCCCGCGTGGGTTTTTTAGTCTAGGCAATGGGTATAAAAATTCCACAACATCTGGATCCCCCGAGAGGAAAAATTTTGAGCTACAGTCCTTCCAACGTACCACCTATATACAGGTTTGTTCATTTGATTGTTCCCACATTTCAAAAATGTGCCAAAAATCGAGTTTAAATCCGTTTCCATCGCCCGATAGCTCAATCGAACGCCCTAATCACCGGATTTTTAGAAAACAAAATTATTGAAAAAACTTTATTTTCGATTTTTTAGCCCAAAAATAGTGAAAGTTACGGTTTTTTAAGAGACACACTTTCTTGAGTGTTCAAAGGTTACCTTAAACGGTTCGAACGCGCTCCAAATTGAATTTATTTAGTGAGATTAACGCATGGGAAAGTTTTTAAAAGTCATTTCGATTCAAAATTCGAGGAGCAAAAAATTCAAAACCATGTTCGAAGCTCAATACCATCGATTTTACGTGTATTTTTTGAATTTTCTAACCTCTCTAAAACACCCAAGATAATTTTTTT
>JAQGCP010000671.1:0-15412 GCA_034699885.1 Acrobeloides thornei | reverse complement strand
ACCCTTTTTAACACAAAGCCCAAGATGAAAATTATGAGGAGAAATACCAAATAAGCGACATTGTTGAGGTCTATAGGTTTGAACCATCGACTAAAATTTGAGGGTGTGCTCTCGTTGTTAGAGGAAATGATGGAATTGGTGTTCTGAAAAATAGAAAAAATAAAATCTAGGAAATTTGAGAAAATTTAGAATATCTTGAAATCTAGGAAAAATAAATTTTCTTAATAGAAAATCTAATCCAAGAAAAAACTTTTTTCTAAAAAGATCATTTTTAGGGGTAAAATTATGCGAGAAATCGATTGCGCGCATTGCCAAAGGGTGAAAAGCTCCCCTGACCCTGGTTCAGGGAAAATATAGATTTTTTCGACCTTTTTATACTTGATTTGAAAAAACAGTTCTCCATCAACAAACCTCTGTGGTGCATTGATAAAGCAGCGGCTTTGGCTACAAAGGTCGTTGGTTCGAATCCCCCTTGTAGCCAATATTTTGCACAAAGTAACAATCAAAAAAATTTTTACTTCCCTGAATCAGGGTCAGGGAACCTTTTTCACGCTTCGCGTAATCGATTTCTCGCATGATTTTATCCCTAAAAATGATCTTTTTAGAAAAAATTTTTTTTCTTGGATTAGTCCATAAATGCCACCCCCTTTAATATAAAAAATTACATTAGCTATTTCTACCGTACTTGAAGATACATATTCCAGCAAGAAAATACACACAAAATAACATGACAACATTATGAAAAGTCTTTTGAAAAAAAATTTTTTAGTTCTAATTTGTTCGAAGAAAGAAGATTATAGAGTTAAAACGTTTTAGGGAATTTGTGAAGTCGGAGGTGTTAAAATTTCTGACTGAGTTAGGACCACAAGCTTTCTTTTAAAGACATATTGATAAGGGGATTTATTATACTCCTTTCTAGTGCTAGGCACGATTAAAATTGTTATGACGTTATGAAGGAAAAAAATCATCTTACTCACTCTTATGATCTTGATGTGTTTTCTATTGATTACAGTTTTCGTTCATTTTTTAGAATAAAGGCTAATTTTTTTATAGATATTTTTGTTTTGATTTGATTTAAAATCTAAAAATCTTTAATTCTCAAAAATAAAACCCATTAGAGTAATTTTACACGAAAACATGTTGATGAAGTTATTTTGGCGAAAAAAAGTTTTCTTGGAAGAAAAAATCGATTTTTAAGCATTTTTTGATACATAGTATAGCTCAAAACTTATTCAGATAACTTTAACTTCGGTTGTAGCAATATTTTTTTCGTATTGAGAGTCTTGTAAAAATGATATTTTTGATGTATACGAAGATATAAATCTATCAGCAAGGAATAGATCCTAAAATGGTAGAATTAGAATTTCGTGCTGGAATAACAACAATAAATACAAAGGCACAATTCAATTAGTAAACGATCATGATTCATTCGATACTTTGAACTTGTGTGTGTAACGAACAAGTGTATTAGATCTTTCGCTTCAATACGCAGCCTTATTCAGGCAACTTTAACTTTGGTTGCATCGGCACAATCCCGACAAATATGTCAACAGAAAGAAGATTATAAGGTATCAAAAAACATTTTAGAAAAATTTCAATGACAGAGGTTTAAAAAAATGGCGGAGGTGTTAAAATCGCTTGTGCGGGTTTTAGATCATTAGCTATCATACAAGAATTTTGATAAGGAGATTTATTCTAAGCTTTCTGTTGCTAGGTACTCATCAAGATTTAAATGAAGTTTGATGTTTTGTACAAAATATGCTTTAGTGATCACTTTTTGTGAAAATCAACCAAATTTTGTTAAAACTACCAACTTTAAAATGTATTTTTATCTTCGTATATTTAGTCAAAGCTGCTGGTTCGAAAGAAATTTGTGTAACGCCCCAGGAATACGAAGCGCTCTCGGAGAGAGTAATGTTTTGCCCTAGACAGTTAATAGTGGTTAGTGGAAGCCCCAGGGGCCTTCCGTTGTGACAAAGGTGCTACCGGAACCCCTAAAAGACGCTTAACCTATACAAACTAACCGACATTAGATATATACGTATGTGCACTTAATTATAGTAATACTATTATAATACTCAATGACAATACTCTTTATTGTATGGTTAACAGGGGAGGGGGCACAGATATTAATACAAAAGCAACTAACTATGACAACTTCCTCTGGCTCAAGGAAGTTGTCATAGTCAACCCAAAATTTAGGCAATTGACTATCGCTTAGGTGGTGTAATTTCATCCTTAATATCTGTCGTATGTGGTGTTGGTATAGCTTTTTACTATGACTGGAGAATGGCCTTACTTTTAATAGCCATTTTTCCATTAGCAGCTGCTGGACAAGGCATACGAATGAAATACTTAGAAGGAGTTTCGAACAAATCTCTCAAAGATTTTGAATCAGCTGGCAAAGTAGGACGGCATTTAAATCATTTCCAGTTGATAAATAAATTTTTAGATAGCTCTAGAAGGAGTAGAAAACATCCGAACTGTACAAGCTTTGACGTTAGAAAGAACTTTTCATAACATGTTTTGTAGTCACTTAGATATGACTCATAAATCTGCTAAAATGAAATCTTTAACTCAAGTACGCTAGTTGATCTCATATCAAAAAATAAAAAGCGTTGGTAATCTCCATTTTTGCCAGGGGGAGGTCAGACTCGTGTAGCTCCCAGCGAGTGCAGTTGTACTCATGTTCAACACTCCCCTACACTCTTTTTTTGGCTGGCCTTGGCCAAAAATTCTCTCCTTAAAACCAACACCAAAATCATAAATTTAGGCATTCAGCTATGGATTTGCCACATCAATTTTGCAATTTTTGTTTGCTGCTGCCTTCAGATTTGCACTATATTTAATCGAGCACGATAATGCTGTTCCTATGAATACAATGAAGTAAAAGGATTACAAAAAAACGTTACAAACTACCATTTTAGAGTTTTGTATGCAATCAACTTCTCCCTAAGCTCTATTGGTTTTGCTACTGCTTACTTCCCTGAGTATGCAAAAGCTAAGCTGGCAGCAGGTAAAATAAATTCTATACTTTTCTCTAATTTTTAAATTCAGGTATAATTTTCAAAATGTTGAATGACAAGCCAAATGTCAACAGATTCGATCAAAATGGGCAAAAACCGGTAATTTTGACCCAAAAAAACTAAGTTATAACGAGAATTTTTAGAAAATAAACGGTTCTATAGTGCTCGAAAATGTACATTTTTCGTATCCTCAACGTGCTTCTGCTCACATTTTGAAAGGATTAGATTTGCATGTGGAACCAGGCCAAACTTTAGCTCTAGTTGGTCCGAGTGGGTGTGGTAAAAGCACGGTGATTTCCCTATTGGAAAGGTTTTATGATCCAAAAAATGGACAAGTTGTAAGTGAGAAAAAGTAGTAGGCTTCAAAGATAAAAATTTTGGAAGGGTCTACAAGTAGTCATACGAATACATAAGGACAAGGGTAGAAAGGTCTGTATTCTACCAAAAAGCCCTTGATCCGTTTTGATTTGGCCTGCGGGTGGCCTCCCGCCCTCCGAAATTCGGAAGGGGATTGTATACATGTGGTCCTGTGTCATGAACCATATATGGGCTTGAAATATCTAAGATGACTAGTATAATGACATTGTTTACATCATTAGTTCACCAAGGCCCTAGAAAATCGAAAAATACCACAAATTTTAGACTTTAATAACCATTTTTAGACCATAGATGGAATCAAAATAAACGACATGAATATTTTCCATGTCCGCTCAAACATGGCTTTAGTCTCCCAAGAACCCATCCTCTTCGACTGCTCCATCAAAGAAAACATCCTCTACGGCCTTGATCCCTCCAAAATCCCCACAGAGCAAATAGAACATGCTTGCAAACTTGCCAATATCCACAAACTTATAACCGAACTCCCACAAGGTTATGAAACTCGTGTGGGAGAAAAAGGAGCTCAACTAAGCGGCGGACAAAAACAAAGAATCGCTATAGCAAGAGCGTTAATAAGAAATCCAAAAATTTTGCTACTGGATGAAGCGACTAGTGCACTGGATGCAGAAAGTGAAAAAGTTGTCCAAGAAGCGCTAGATCGGGCGAGTGAAGGAAGGACTTGTATTATTATTGCACATAGATTGTCGACAATAGTAAATGCAGATTGTATAGCTGTGGTGAATAATGGTGTGGTTATTGAAAAAGGTAGATAAATCCAAATTTTTAACTAGCCCATCCAGGAATGTAGATCTACCCAGATTTTTTTTCCACAACAGTTTCACCTTTTAGGTACACATGCTGAACTGCTGCAATTACAAGGTGCCTATTATCATCTTACACAAAAGCAAAATATGAAAAGTGAACATTAAAGATAAATCTCTTTTTATTTATAAAATTATTTATTTGTATAAAATAACCATAAATTACAGGGTGGGCCCAATAACTTATGCAGCTGTTTTTTCAAGAGCCCGAGACTGGGTATTTTACGGCACGGCAGACCGCCACGGCAAGAGCGGGATATTTTACGGCACGGAATTCAAAGAAACGGGAGAAAAAACTTTTTATGAGTTCAACTTCTAAGCATCATATCTTCTTGACTATTGAGTCGATCCATCCCGTAGAAGTGAAGTTATGTATAGGTCACTCCCTACTGTCATTCCGCATAAAAAGTTTTTCTCTTCCGTTTCTTTGAATTCCGTGCCGTAAAATACCCTGTCTTGCCGTGGTGGTCTGCCGTGCTGTAAAATACCCAGTCCCACTTTTATTTAGTTCACTCTGCATCAAAAAATAAAGAAAGTTGTGTAAAACCATTTTTCTAGCCTTTAATTTCGTTGAGATATGATTAAAATCAGTTTTAGTTCGGGAAGTTATTTATTTAATCAAAAATTTATTAAAATAAAAAATATGAAATTTTTTTGTAATGGCTTCCATTCTTAACGCTTAGATTGTATTTGTGTTCATATATGTCCACGGGGGTGAATCAATTTTTCATTTTTGTTATCTACCGTCCATTTTTTTCATTTAGATGATCTACTTCTAATTTTCAAAAAAAAAATCGGCGACTAAAAAAAAGTCACCATTAAAAAAATTTTTTTACGTTTTCGAAAAATTTTTTCACTTTTCGAAAAAAGTTTTACTCGCTTCGGAAGCCATGATCTACCCCATTATGTTGCTGGATTCACCCTATTCACCCCTTGGGCATGTATGTTTGTGTTGTTGAATTCAAGGTTGCTAAAATTAAAGTGTTAGTTAAGTGTTAATCTCACATAATAAAATTTAAATTTTTGGATAAAATTAGATTTTTGGAGCTAGTTCACTTTAACTTGGATCATACATGAAAAAAGGAGGAAGTGGTACTGTACTCCTCTAACGCCGCCGCGGGCCAAAAGTCAAAAATCCCAAACACGATTTTTTTAAATGAAAATTTTTTTAAATCAAGGGTTCCCCCTTATTATTTTTCAAAAAATTTTTCAAAATTGCAACGCCTCGAAATTTTTTGTACCCCTCACCTATACCGCCCCCTCGCGCCGCCTCCTTCGAACTGTACCACCCCTTTGTGCATGTATGACTTGGATCTAACAGTATCTTAAAAAAGATTATTTCATTCATTTTCTTTTGTAAATGACTCCTCAAAGAGAAATTTTATCGAAAAATTCCAACTCTCAAAATTTCTTTAAGCAAGAAGACGATCGAAAAATGATCAAAATTAAACTTTTCTGCTAAAAAAGCCCTTTGGCAACTTTTCGAAAAAATTCGAATTTCTCATTTTTTGTGGGTTTCCAAGCTTTAGGAACGCTTTCAAAAAATATTATCATTTTAGACATTGAATTTTTTACCTGAAAGTACTGGAGCTAATTGCGCAAAGGAAACTAAGCTGGTTATCACAGCCTAGCGTAAACCATAATCCAGTGGATGGATCAATGTATATACATGATCCAAAAGTCATGTTGGGCTGATCTATATCAAAATGGAAATGGTCTATATTAAAATAGAAATGAAAAATACTTGCAGCCCAATGTGTATATGAAAAAGGAGTTTCGTCGACCCATTGGTAATTTCCTTGAAAAAAGCCACCCAAGTAAACTAATCCAAAATCATTTTGCGTTTCAGTGATAAAATCTACAGGGTGTTAGAAAAAATGGGACTTTGATTTTTCGAAAATTTTTTTTTCAAAAATGATTATTTTTCTAAAAATCATTGGCGAAGAAAAAATTTTTTAATTTTTCTTTACCAATATGATTTTTAGACAAAAATAATTATTTTTGAAAAAAAATTTTTCGAAAAAATCTCATTCTTCTAGCACTTTGAAAAATAAATTTGTTTTATCATAAGAATTACCAAACTTCTTTTTTGCAAAAATCTTTTTTATCGTGTTCCTCATGAAAAATTACAATAAAAAAGTTCTTTGTTACAGTCCACCTTCCAGGGTTGCCATTTTTAATTATTTTTAGAGGATTATTTTTCGGAGAAAAAATAATTATTTTTGATGCCTTTTTTCTATTTTTGCTGAAGAAAGAACTGTTAAAAGAAGTTATTTCAAGTAGAAAATACCAATGAAAAGAAAATATCAAAAATTGTTGAAATTATCAAATTAAAAAAATTTTAAAGAATTTTTTGTAAAATGAATTATTTTTTTAAAATAATTATTTTTGAGCATTTTATGATAATTTTTTTTAAATTTCTTATGGCAACCCTGCCACCTTCTAAGTGTTAATAATCGTTCGAATGTTAACATCGAAAATGGAGAATTGGCGAAAAACAAAGATTATAAAAAAAGATTTTACCGCTAATCCATTTATTATCGAAGGCATTAGGCGATGATGCTAACAAAGTACCATCTGACACACACTTGTCTTCCGCATCACTCCACGCTTGAGGCTTACCATAGTACTTATAGCACATACCGTCTGCCAAGGGGCTAGTGTTATAGCCAACTGGACAATTAACAAGAGCAAGGGAGGGTTCGGCGAACAAAAAAAGAAAAATAATCCAAAACATCCTGTTTTAAAAATTGTTTAAACCCGAATGACACAAATTTGGAATGGCAACACATTATTTATACAGTTTCAGAAGCTTCTAAATTTTTATGGAAGATATCAAAGAAATTAATCATCTTTGTTCTGAAAAAATTATTAATAATTGTTTTAATAAACTTTATTAACACCCACGCTGATAAGAAAACAATTAGGATCAAAACCACACCTAACATCCTAAACATAAACAAGATTAAATGTTTAGATATCATAAAAAATTTCATAACAATTTATAAGCCGCAACCAGCAAAAAAAAGATAAATTTTTGCAAAAAATAATCTACAAAAATGTAAAAAAATTAGTGAAAAGAAAAAGAAAAAACATATAAAAAATTTCATGAAAAAATGACCATCTCGATTTTTAGGCTCACATTCTCTTTTTAAATGCAATTTATTCGTGCAGTTATAGCATTTAATTTGTTAGATAAAAGTATTTCGAAAAGACATTGGTATTCCTAGAACATTCAGTCTTGAAACTGGTCCTCTAAAGAATATTGTAATCAAAGGGTTTGAATTTTATTTTCCAAAAAGTTTTGTTGATTTAGCCGATTTAGAAAAGGTATTTTTTATATTTTAGTTTATCACTAAAGCCGAAACTTTTTACTAAGATAAAGAAGTGGGCAAAGATCCAAGTCATACATGCACAAAATGGGGTGGTACAATTCGGAGGAGGCGGCACAAGGGGGCGGTACAGGTGAGGGGTACAAAAATTTGAGGTGTTGCAATTTTTTTAAATCATAGGGGGGACCCTTATGATTTTTTTAAAATTTTAATTTTTTTAAAATCGGCGTTGGGATTTTTGATTTTTGGCCCGCTGTGGCGTTAAGGAAGTATAGTACCTCCCCCTTTGTTCATGTATGATCCAAGTTAAAGTGAACTAGCTCCAAAAATCTAATTTTATCACGTAAGATTAACACTTAACTAACACTTTAATTTTAACGACCTTGAATTCAACAACAGGTACACATGCTGAGCTGCTGCAATTACAAGGTGCCTATTACCATCTTACACAAAAGCAAAATATGAAAAGTGAACAATAAAGATAAATCTCTTTTTATTTATAAAATTATTTATTTGTATAAAATAACCATAAATTACAGAGTGGGCCCAAATAACTTGCGGCAGCTGTTTTTTCGAGGGTCCGGACCTGTGGCGTAGGCAAAGGAGCAGGAAGATGCCCTCTAGATGGCTGAAATTAAAAAATCCCTACACATAAGGGACTACCTTTTAATGTTGGTCTTTTTGGGAAGATGCCCCAGCCGACCCTTCTCCCTACGCCACTGGTCCAAATTCCGACTCATCGATTGCCAGCGGACTCAGCTACCCCGGTTTTGGGTCTATGTCGCTTGAACCTGCAAGGACAGAGTCCACCACCCCCGAGAGACATGGGAACCAAACCCTCGAAAAAATTAGTTATATAAGTTATTTAGGTCTGCAATTATAAGCAAAATTTTATTTTCTTGAGGTAACCTTAAGAGTGACACCATTAATAGGTCTCATTAAAACAGTAGAAATTCGGCATTTTAACGGATCCTAAAATTTTTCAACAGTTTAGAAGTTATGCGAATTCTTACTTCAGTTTTTTCGTGCATACCAAATTTGAATTTTCTCACAACTTCTACCAATGTTGTCTTAAATTCGGTTTCAGCAAACCTCATTCCAACACAATTTCTTGGACCCAAACCAAATGGCATCCAAGTTAAAGGATCGATTGATTTTTTATCGATAAATCGTTCTGGATCAAACTTATATGGATCGGGCCAAAATTCGGGATCCCAATGAACTGCTTGAACAGGGATATTAGCGATTACACCCTTGGGGATTCGATATCCTGTGACATAAGTTTCCTTGGTGCATTCTCTTCCGGTGAAGAAAACAACTGGAGGTTTGATACGAAGAACTTCGTGAAATACAGCATCCAAATAGGGCATTTTCATAACTGTTTCATAGTCAGTTGGCTAAAAATTGAGTAAGCTAAAAAGAAGAAGAAATTATTTTTCTACAAGATATGCCGAAGGCGAGATTGACCCGTATAAGGTGAGTGGAAGGATCTCCTCTCCATCCCTATTTGTCCAGTTATGGCCTCTACCTCCCCCCCCGAAATTTTGTTATGGCTAAGGGCCTTGCAATTCCAATAAGACGCTTTTTCCTGACACGCTGTAGATATAAATTACTTTTTCGACGCCAAAAATCTCTAAAATTTCATCATGAAGTTTTTCTTGCACCTCAGGATTTTTTGCCAATAACCAAGCTGCATATGCTAAAGCTGTGCTAGTTGTTTCATAGCCTGCCAGAAGAAATGCATAACAATTGGAAATTATCGTTTCTATGTGCATGGGTGGCTTCTGAATTTTTTTATAATTAGGATTAAAATATTCGCTACCCCTTCCGTTTGTTGCCGTATTTGATCTTGTTGCAATAAAAGTTGGATCAAATCCATTTTTGGGTAGGTTTCGAACATTTTCTTTCTTTCTTGAACGACTGATGTTAGATTGTTGGCAATGACTCGTTCCGCTCGGCCAACGGCAGAAATTTTGCGCAGAAACGGACCAAGCGGCGGGAAGATAACTAAAAATTTAAACAAATTTAATTTTCGGTTTCGCTTACAAGAAAATATCATTGCCCATGATCGATCAAGTGCCATTTCAAAGAAAAATTTTCTACAATTGATATAAAATTCATCTTTTTTGTTATTTATTGAATCAGCTTCAGTGCCAAACGCACATCTTCCAATGACATCAAGAGTCAGAGCTTGAAATTCACTAAACGTGAGTTTTTTACAATGAGATAGATAAAAAGCCCTACTCATAAATATCAATACAATCATCTTTTTTGATCTTATTTTCTAATACTTTTATCAAGGTTTCAATTCGTTCATGGATCGTACCAAACATCTATAATTTTTATCAAAGTTGTTGAAACACACCGATAGATCATAGGTCCCTGCAAAATCCTTTAGGATGCAAGGGGAACCGAACCCTTGTTAGTGTAAGTGATGAGGAACGCATCTGACCACTACTCCATGGTGGTTACTGGATAGCCCCTAATTTTGATATTGGAGTAATGCAGCGGAGGGGGGGGGGAGTAGGGGACTTCAGCCCTTTGTTGCGGCGAAGTCGCGACAAAAAACAAAATGATCCCCCATTATGTTTTTTACAGGGTGTCCGGAAATTATTCAACTCCCTATTGTTGGATACTTTTTACCATAACTTTTGTTAGAAACATATATACATTGAGATCTTGGTGTCCTTTTAAAGCTCACGCTTGTAGTTTTAAAATAACACCAAGATCTCGGCGTATGGTTGTTCTTATCAAAAGTTATAGCGAAAAAAGTATCTAGATATATCTTACTGTAGGGGGCTTGATAATTTCCGCACACCCTATAAAAAGAATTTTCAAACCTTTGAAAGTTCATCCCCTGTCTTAAAATCCTGCCTGCGCCCCTGGTGTAGTGCTAATCGCCATAATGGGCCGTATGCACAACTGACGTTAAAGCTAGTGCTAATGCTATTAGCTGTAGCTAATGCTAAGGGTCGCCACAAGCACGGCACACGCTGTGGTACGATGGTACGACGCGGTACGATGGCATCGTACCAAATTGGTACGATAGCTTGTGCCGACCCTAATAGCTGCAGTTGTGCATATTAGCTGAAGCTATTAGCGTTAGCTGAAGCTATTAGCGTTAGCTGCAGCTAGCTGCTTATTTTTTCGATGCCAAGTTAGCGTTAGCTCTAGCTTTAGCGTCAGTTGTGCACACAGCCCAATATATAGTTTTTTCTGGACCTACTAGCTTCATCTTCCCTGTCGTGAAAACCGGAGAAACAATAGATCGAATTTCTTTCCACCCATAGCCATGGGGCCCAGATTTTCCAATATGAAGCAAACTTTCTTTCATAGGAAAAACGTCTTGGAATGTAATTGGCTAAAAAATAAAATTTTCAGTTAGTTATAAAAAATTTTTATACCGGTCTATTTGTGAAGTTAGAAAATTGTTTGATCAAGACTTCTTGAGTAAATTCTTTGTCTGTCGAAGTGATTTCTAATAAAGATCCGGCATAAAATCTAAAACAGATTTTTATAGTAAAAATGTTCAAAAGCAAGGTTTACCCAAAAGTTTTTCCATATATTTCTGCTACTTTTAATCTTATATAAGGCGTATTTTCTATACCTACCTAAAATGTGTTATCTTAATAATTTTTTCAAAAAACCATTTCAAACTTCTTTTTGCATTTTAAAAAGATCTTTGATGTTTCCTGTAAAGAAATCCGGTTGTGGTCCTGGTAAACCAAGTTCATCTCGAAGTTGAAAATATTTGTATCTACGCCTAAATTTGTCATTTTGAGTTATAACTTTTTTTAAATCATACCACACTGCTACAATTAAGAAATATAGGATTAGAACTAAAATGGCAACCGTTAGAAAAGACATGATAAAACTAGACTCTTTTTCAGCAAAAAATTTTGCATCAAAAAATCGATTGTTTATTTACCTTTGCAGAGCACAAACTACATGAGGTGCAACAACTAGAGTGTTTTTATCCTACTACTATAGTTCGTTTCCCGGGCAACGCACTATCTATGTCGACTCAAGTTGAGCCGACACAGATAGTAACGTCATAAAAAGTTGGGCACTAATTTTTTTGGTCGTTGTTAGCTAAAGTGCAATTCGTGGCAAATTTTTTTCGAAATGTTATTATTTAAGAGATCTAATGTAGAGGAGTGTTATAGCGTTATAAAAAATTGTGGGACGAATCTCTTTGGAGATGTGCCATTTTCTGAAGTTCTGGTTCTTTATGTGTCATTATAAGGTATATATCTTTGAGAGCGGATTACTTTCCGTAGTCGTCATAAAATCGGTATATATTGGATAAGATACGGACCTTACAACATTTTAACATGCTTTTTACGTCATTTTTCTACACGAGGCACACGTGTACAAACACCCCCCGAAAATTTTGACTTTTTGAGGGGAAAAAATTTACCTTGGCCCCACTTATGTTTTTTTCGAAAATTTTCCAAAATTTTGGGGAAAAACATTCGATTTTTTCAAAACTTTGGTCCCCCTTATGTTTATTCGCTCTGATAGGCGTGAAAATTGTTTGAAAAACACTTTTTTAAGCTAAAAATGCTTTAAAAAATTACGATTTTTGTTGAAAAAATAAGAAATTTTTGCGGCATCCCGCGGGCGAAATGAGTCACGCCCACAAAAATTTGTAGGTGAAACTCATTTTGATCTGTGGTTGCGGGCGACCCCTCCCCCCTAAATTCGGGGGAGAGAGTTGTACACGTGTGACACGAAGAATCATAAGATGCAATTATAAAACTACTAAATTTTGACATGATCAAAAAGATTTTTGTGTCAGGTCGATCGCCAATTCGAATTCTTATATATAAAATAGACATGTTATAAACTTTAAAACAATCTAATTTATTTTAAGCATAATAAAAATGAAACTTTTATTATTATTGCTAAATATTATTATTAGCTTGGCTGAAGCCCATAAGATTTTTGTTTATAGTCCCAAATATAGTGCTAGTCATGTCAACTTTATGGGGAAACTTGCTGATATCTTAGTTCGAGCTGGTCATAATGTGGTAAGTTTTTTATAAAGGGTTTATAAAGTAACCCCCTTCTTCCATGAGCCACCAATTTCAGTAACACCACATATTTGTACTAATAGTTTGAGGCATAGGTGAAAAAGGAATGGATATTTCCCTCCCTCCGCGCGCAAATTTCGTGCCTAAGGTGCGAAAAAATCGATTGTTTTTTAAAACAAAAACCATTGTTTTTGTTTAATTTAAATTTTTTTATCCTTCAGACAGTCTATGCCCCTATAATAGATGAAAGTGTTGCCACAAATGGTACCAAATTGGCTAAAGTTGTTCTTCGAGAAAGAGACTTTTTCTCAATCAATCCAGGTGATATGCAAACCCAAATTTGGACGGGTGAAATTGAAGGAATTTCAAATATGCAAGAAATGATGAAAGTTATACGTATCTCTTTTGGAAATTTATGTAAAAGTAAGAAAATTTCAAGAAAACGGTATTTAAAAAATCAACAAATTTAGATCAACTTGATGATGACAAACTTATGGAATATTTCAAAACTGAAAATTTCGAACTAGCTCTTGGCGAGCCATTCGATTTATGTTACTATGGACTTTTAAAGCGCATAGGAATCAAAAATTATATAACGGTTTCTTCTTCCGGAGTTTTTGAACAAACTTCAAATGCCTTCGGAATTCCACAAACACCAAGTTTTGTACCAAGTAAGAAAAAATCAATAATTTGATAAAAAATTTTTAGGTATCATATCATCCGTGAATAGTCCAATGTCTTATTTTGAAAGAGTTGAAAATCTAATCCAAACTACTATCTTGGTAACAAAGATGAATCAAATGTTTAGCGGTAATTCAATTGAAGTGATGAAAAAGAAATTTGGGGCAAATTTTGATGTTAATGTGAGTGTAAGCCTTGGTGTTTACCAGAGTCCCAAAATAAGAAGTGGTTTTCAATTCAGCGGCTCGGAGATTCCGATCGGATAGCTCGGTAACCGATTGACTGAGCGCCACAGGCGCTTGGCCAAACGAGGACCCTCGAGATTCCTCCGAGCGCGTGAGTGCTCGATCTCTCGGTTCTAAGAAAAAATGAGCTATAAAAACTCGCAAAAAATCCAAAAATTATACTGATGAGCATACATGAGCAAGGGGGGGGGGTAGTGTACCTAATTCGTCGTATCGGGAGAAAAATTAATGGACCAGTTCATATTTGGGAAGCCGTCTAGATTGAATTCGTTGCGAAAATTCGTATACGAATTCATAAATCGAGAACGAATTCATATTTCGACTTCTTCGCCTATCTACGTTTGTTTTGGTCGACAGTAACTTTTGGGACCAATTCGTATTTTGGGGCCCAGTACCCCCTGCTTGTCCATGTATGCCGATGAGAGAGGAGGGATACAAATATTTTCATTTTTCATTATTCGCTATGCAAAACTTTTTAACGCCTAAGGTCAAATATTTCTTTTATTTTTAATTTACAAATTTAGGAAGAAGTAGCTAAAAGTGCTTTATACTTCGCAAATGTTGACGAACATGTGGACTTCCCTCGACCGATTTCCCATAAATTTATCTATATTGGAGGCATTGGAAAAGTTCAAGCTAGGCCCCTTGAAAAGGTAAAAATTTCAAATTCACATATTTCTATAGTTTTGTTTTTTTAAGAAATTCGAAGATGTTATGCAACAATCTAAAAAAGGTGTTATCTTGGTTTCTTTTGGAACAGTAGCTCTAAGTCATAATATGCCTCCAGAAGTTAAACAAGTTTTGTTGGAAACTTTCAAAAAATTCCCTGATGTCACTTTCATATGGAAATATGAAAATGATGAGCACAAGATTGCCGAAGGATACGAAAATGTTGTTACCGATAAATGGGTTCCGCAAAATGATCTTTTAGGTATGTAAGTCGTGGACAGAGTTGTTAGATTTTCTTTGTGGTGCAGAAAAA
Source organism: Acrobeloides thornei (assembly GCA_034699885.1). Taxonomy (NCBI): domain Eukaryota; kingdom Metazoa; phylum Nematoda; class Chromadorea; order Rhabditida; family Cephalobidae; genus Acrobeloides; species Acrobeloides thornei. The sequence goes on along the minus strand of JAQGCP010000671.1, from coordinate 911 downwards.
ATCTTTTCTTCAAAAATTTTTTCCACATCTAATTCTATATACAGGGTGGGCCAAAAAAAAGTGGATTTTTGTGATTTTTTGGGACCTGAAAATTAGTGATTGATCCCTTCTCGCCCCAATTCCGTCCCGAAAATCCCGGAATTTTTGGCATCCAGTCCCGAAAATTTTGAGCAAAACTCGACCCCGTCCCGTTCCGTCCCGGATCTCTTCCTTCCCAGAAAAATCCACTTTTTCTGCTCACTCTGTAAATAAATAAATAAACATTTTAGAGCATCCAAAACTTCTCGGCTTTGTCTCCCATGGTGGCATGAACAGTGTCCAAGAAGGTGCTTCCAAAGGAGTCCCTATGGTGATGATTCCTCTTTTCGCCGATCAGCATAGGAACTCAAAAATGCTCGAATACCGAAAAATGGCCGTTGTTTTGAACCGAAAACAACTCACAGTAGAAACGCTGACAGAATCTTTAAAGAAGATCATCGATGATGACACCTATAGAAAGAATGCTAAACGAATCTCTGCATTAATATCAGCAAAGCCAATGACAGCGGAAGAAAGGGTGGTGAAATACACCGAATTTGCGGCTAAATTCGGACCCGATCTTAATTTGGATATGGAAGGAAGGCATTTGAATTTGTTACAATTTTATTGTTTGGATATTATAATACCAGCTATTTTATTAGTGGCTGTTGTTTTATATTTTGTATATAGGGTTGTTCGTTTTATATTAGGAAAAGTATTATTAGTTGTATTTAGTGAAAATAGGTTGAAATGTGAATAAATTAATTTATACTGATCTACAGAGCGTTCACGTCAATGTTTTTAGTCGTTCTCGCAACCCCTCTAACGAATTTCTATGCGGTCTTTTTTAAATTGTAGCTGAACAATGGCCGAATAAGTGTTGATAAAAATTT
>JAQGCP010000670.1:0-15419 GCA_034699885.1 Acrobeloides thornei | reverse complement strand
CTTACGGTGATTGAGCCACGTGGGCTTTGTTGTCCTTGTGGGAAGTTTTGTTGAAAACTTCGAGGATGTTGTTGAAAAGGAATTTTTTGAGGCGGTGGATTTATTCTCGAGCGCAAATTGCTATAATTACCAGACATTTTTAGCTAGCAAATAAGGTCTAAAAATAAATTTTGAGCTCAACAGGAAGAAAAATTGCCATTTTTGTTGACATTTTGAAAATGTATTAAACATAGAGCAATTTCTATGGTCCATTTTTTAGCCAAGTTTGCGGTTTTTTGGCCTAAAATTAAATTTTTGACAAAGATGAGATTTTTTTACCAAAAATGTCAATTTTGAAAAAATTCATTTTTTTGGCCAAAAATGATTCACGGCGCTCAAAAGTTTGGCTCGAAATGGAAAATGAAAACTTGTTGGAAATTGTTTAATTATGCATATACAGTCCCAAAAAAGCGAAATTTTCGTGATTATTCATGAATTTTGTACCCGAAAATTTTTTTCTAAAAATAATCCCTATAGGGGTAATTTGATGCGGGAAATCGATTGCGCGCACTCTCGAAACGTGAAAACACTTTCTTTGACCTTCGGGTCCAAAATTTATGAACAAATCACGAAAATTCTACTTTTTTGAGATACCTTGTAATACGTTTCTCAATCAAAATCATAGAAAATTTTTATTTTTTCCCTATTTCTGAGGGTCTGTTTATGAGTGGTCTGATTTCCATTCTTCCCTACGCCACTGCCTACTAGGCAATGGCGTAGGGAAGAAGGGACATCAAAGGCACTTGCTCCCTCGTCGGTCGAAGGCTCGAAAAAAATCGAAACTGTCCCCTAATATTTACCAAAAAAATATTTACAACTTTTTCCGTCCGTCTGTTATTTTTAAAATGAACAGATAAAAATGTCAACACTTCAAATAAAACGTAAAAAGCCAATAAAAATTGAACAAGCTCAAAGAGTGCATCCTTACAAATCCCATGAGTAAAAGCTCTTTAAAAGATCACAAGTTTTTTCTCTCCTCGAAAATTGCAAAATGCCTTGAAACTCATCAAATCTCTGCACATCAAACTCGTCAAAATTGCAAAAGCGGATGTCCGGAATCGCGTGAAATGTATGTAATAGTGGGCTATTTATAAGCCTTTTCATAACACCTAAACGCCTCTTCAGATAAACAGGATTAGGCGTTCAAAACACGGAAGTTATAAAACTGACATTTGATAAGAACTATTTAACAATTTTGACACCTGTTAAAGATTTATTTGATTCATGAAAGATTAGCAAAAATTGGACATAAATGTTAACCATTTCGTGGATTAAAAATAAATATTTTATAATATTTGAATTTTAAAAAGGTACTAAAACATAAATTACCATGAAACCAACTCTAGTACATAACTCTTTTCATGGCGAGATAAAAAAAAGTGTCGACAACGTAGTATAAAATTCGTGATTTTATGGGGTCCTAACTACAAGACACTTACCTTTTATTTCTACCAAAAACGTAAAAATCTCTACCAGGACTTCGCAATCGGTCTCGTGGAGTAAACGTTACCAAGCCTCTGAGTTCTCATTACGCTGAACTAAACGACCTAAAATAGAAGGCTCTTTTCTTTAGCAAAAGCTGGCAGCAAGACTAAAAAGAAATAACGCGGCTCAGCATAAAAAATCGAACGCAAGGAACTAATAAAACAACAGCCAGCACAGTGATCCAACCGTTGCACCAAAAGCCCCTTTTACAAAAACACGACACGATCGCAAAGCAATGCGCGATCAGACATGCACAAAAACGATGCGACATAAACATGATAGATAAAGATCAAAGAAAGATGATTGAATGAGATTATAAGAAACAGGATTTTCGCGCAATAATTTTATTTTTTTTAAAATGGCCCCCTGGGGTAATTTTATGTGAGAAATCGATTGAGAACATTCTCAAACCATGAAAATGCTTTCCTGATCACACGTGTACAGACACCCCCAAAATTTGTGACTTTCTGCGGGCAAATGCGACCAGCCCGAGGGCTGGTCGCATCAATACAGACGCCGGTGGATTTGCCTATTTTTAGGCAAAAGAGTAATTTTTTATAAAATAAAATTTTTTTAATGTATGAGAATTTCGAACAGTTCGATTAAAATTTTAGAAAAGACAAAAATTTATGGCCACATTAGGGATTTTAACCAGCGCTAGGCATATCAAATTGTAAAAAATGTAAAAAAATTAATCTAGAGGCAAAATTAAGAAAATTCAAAAAATTTCATAAAATGCAAAAAGTTATAGAAACGATCAAGATTCGAACCTGAGGTACTCATATGAAAGGGCAACTCGCTAGCCACTTGGCTATTGCCAAAAAAATGTTTTTTAATTTTTAGATCAAAACTCCGAAAATTGGTCTATGGATAACCGGCAAGAATTGTCTTCAAGATTAGTGCAAAAAGATTCAAAGCAGTTTACACAAACTTCTGTGCATATAGATTGTATGTGATGCAGAGTTTTTCGAATACGAATACGTATTCGAATATTTCGAATACGAATACAAACAAATACTGAGTGATTTTTACCATTTCATGCTATAAATTTTGTCTTATGTGATTAGAAAGCCATTTTTCATATTTATTAAAGCTTAAATTCGAAAAATTGCCATAACTTTAACAGATCAACGTTTCGGCCTCCAAATTTGCGCCATTCCTCCCCTAGAACCCCCTAACTTTTCATGAGGAACATTTTTCGTGTTGACGAGAAATTCTGGTTTTTCAGTATTATTCAACAATCGCCATAACTTTAACAGATCAACGTTTCAGACCTCCAAATTTGGGGTGGGGGACTTTTGCGGTCTCACATATGCTCCTGATATTTGCACTTTCACATTTGCGCCCCGACATATGTGCGCCGACATTTTTGCACAAAAATGTATTTTTTATTCTTTCTCATAATTAAATACAGTCGACTCTCGATATAGTGGCCCCCTCCCTGTGTAATACCACGAAAGACAAAAATTGAAAAAATTTTTTCGGCAGTTCACTAACATATGCCTTCTTCTGCAAAAAAGCCGAAAAGAAATTTGGGTTTGTTAAAATTTGTTGGGAAAATTTTAAGCTTTTTTCCACCCTGAATGTCAATTTGCGTTTTTCGCATATTGACATTCAGGGCGGAAAAAAGATATAAATTATTTCGACATATTTTAACAAATCAAAATTTCTTTTCGGCCATTTTGCAGAAGAAGGCAAATGCTAGCGAAGTGCCGAAAAAATTTTTCAGAAAAAAATATGAAATTTTAAAAATTTTTGTCTTTCCTGGTAATACACAGGGAGGGGGCCACTATATCGAGAGTCGACTGTATATATTTTGTTGCAAATTATATTTAGTCTCGAAAAACTGCTTCTATAATAATAGCCTTATACTTTTTGTTGGATATTTTTTAAACTATAAATTAATAACTTGTGATCTGCCAAAAAAATAGTCGTCAGAAACTACCAATTTAACGTCTATTTAGGAATGTACACTTGAATATTTACAAGTTATAATTAATTTCGATGAAAAGTAAATAAATTATTATGTTTATCAGACAAAATTAGAGCTTTAACAAGGAATTCTGTCTACAAAAAGTTGAAAATAAAAACGAAGAGCCAAAGTTAAGATGCGTATGCAACAAAAAAAGCACAAAGCACAAAAAATAAATTTTTTAATTCCAAATCCGTTTCATATGATATCATTTGATTCTTTGCTACAGTTATTTATGATCATAACCACGTAAAAATTCTGTCATGGAGTCATAGAAATATTATTGTCATATGCTTTATTTGATAACAATGAAAAATGATTAAATATCATATGTTTTATAAGCGGGTTATGTGGGCTGAACAAATTTTGAGGATTGAATTTTGATCATTAACGTAAACAGGCAGTATCATAACTAGGATTTTTTTTAGTGGGGGTGGGGGTAATTTTTGGGTCGGCCCCAAAATCATAATGATCCCCATTGTGCTTTTTTCAAATTTTTTGATGAAAATCCTCATTTTTTAAACAAAAAACTATTATATATTCGGAAAGACCATGAAAAATGAAGTATTTTTTGTTTTTACGGCATCTTCTGGATCGTTATAGTTTTTAAGATATTTGCGTTTGAAATTTGAATTCATGTACGTGTTTTTGTTGTAATACACGAACTTTTTTGAATTTTTTGCGCTAAAACCATCAAATTTCAATGTAAATATCTTTCCTAATGTAAATAATGAATTGTTAGCGATTAAAAAATAATTAATAAAAAAAAGTGGCTTTTTAGGGCATTTTGGGATCCGAAAATTTTTTTTCTAAAAATGACTCTTCTAGGGATAATTTATGCGGAGAATCGATTGCGCACATTCTCGAACCCCGAAAATGCTTTCCTGACCCTGATTTAGGGAATAAATTTGATTTTTGAAGCAAAAATGATCGTTTTCCTCGTTTATTCTGGAAATCACTTTCTAGGGGTAATTTTATGCGAGAAAGCGATTTTGAAAAAAGAAATATCATTTTTATGCATTAGGGAATCGTTTTTGCTTTGAAAACATATGCAATCGCTTTCTCGCATAAAATTATCCTTAGAAAGTGCAAAAAAACGAGGAAAATGACCATTTTCGCTTTTTCGTTTTTTTCGCATTTTTTCGTCGCGAATAGGCAATTTTCACGAAAACTTGGTTAAGATGGCGTTTTTACGCTTCAGGAGTGCGCGTAATCGTTTTCTCGCATTAAATTACCCCCAATAGGGTCATTTTTACGAAAAAAATTTTTTCTTCATAATGGTCGCAAAATGCACCCCTTTAATAAAGCTGTTGAAAAATATAAACAAGAAAAATATTTTCGACCAGATTAAATTAGAACAATTATCGAAGATTATTCCATTTTTGTATGAAAAAACAATATTTCTACCGTGTTTGCTCGCATACGCCGATGTAAAAATAGACCCAACTTCGACTACGTCTATCTCCACAGGGTTACACTTTGGACGAAAGCTCGATTTTCTCAAATAACGTATTTTAAAAAATAGAATTTGAATTCCCGCCAAAATTGAAGATCAGGGTTTTGGCGGGAATTCAAATTCTATCCAATTCCAAAAAATAGCCAACTTCAAACGCGATTATCTCGACAACGTAGCAATTCAGAATTTACTGTAAAAACAAAAAATGCTCCATTTTTCATGAATTTTCCGAATATATATAAATTATGGCAAATTTCGCCGATTTTACGTCGATTACCATCGATTTTACGTGTATTTTTTCAATTATCTAACCTCTTGCATTAATTCAAGGATTTTAACAAATTTTCTTCGAAGATCGAAAATTTCTGAGCGTTTTTAGCTTAAAAATGAGATTTTCAACAACAAAATTTTAACCTCCGAAAAACAGGAGGTTAAAATGATTATTGAAATTTTTTTTGAAAAAATCGAAAAAAATTGCCCCTTTTGTTTTTTCCCAAATTTTTGAAAAATTTTCGAAAAAACATAAGGGGACCAAGGTTTTTTGTAAAGGTTCCCCCCATTCTTGGAGTCTGGCTACATCAATGCTTGAGGAAATTTTATCGCAAATCCCGCGATTTGTGATGAACTACGCTCACCACTTTAATATTTAAATTTTTTTAATGCTATTGTAAAGGACCATCCCGCAGTTTTCCACATTTTTCCACCCCTATCTGTCCATGTGTGATGATGACACACCAAGTAATGAATGAAACTCATCCTCTATTAGGCATCTCAATAGGTGGTAGTAATTTCATCTTTTGCCAAAGTAATTTCATTTTTTTATAAATTTCAAAACATTTTATAGATACATCACAAACTCAACAAACAACTAGCATTAACATATCAAATGTTTCTAATAAAAAGAAGTCAAACACCATCAAACATAGGGTAAATAAATATGTATTATTGACTTGGGCGATACCCTGCGACTCACGCCTAACTTGTAAATGGGCTAGAGAGGAAGGGGCCATCACGCAGGGAGGTAAGAGAGGATCATTTAGGTCCGAGAAAAAAATCGGCATATCCCTCCTAGGGATTCCATATTTTCATTCCATGGTTACATCTTTGAATGCTCAATTTCTTGACAAGTACGGATATTGACAAGAAATCATGAATTACACTCAAAACGGTTGATTGGATCGTATTCAGCATGCATTCTTGCCTAATACTGAAAAAAATGTCGTCGAAAAAGGATTTCTGGAGCCCTTGATATAGGGGATTACGGTGATTGGGTTAATTTGGGACACCCTGTACATATCCATTTGACCTAATTCTTTTTGCATTTGAAAGAAGAGTGTCTATGAATTTTTTAATGCTGGGTTACGAATGAAAATTAGTCAAAATGAAAAAGTTACGGCACTTTTTTATAAAATGGTCCTAAATCGAATTCTCGCGAAAAAAGAAGCCGCTTATGTATTGACACGAAATCGTGTGCATAATATGAGCCAAGCATCAAGACCACTTTTAAAAAAGATCGCATCAAAAAAGCTGTTGTCCTTGACGATATAGCTCATTTTTACTGAATCAAAAAATTCAATGATATCGAAAAATGACAATCAAACCTCCGTATAGTGACGCCCTTTAAAATTTGCCAAAAATCGAAAACAAATCGCCATCGAGGTTAAATCGGATTCCTTCGAGCGACCATATTTTGGATAGCTAATTGTATGAGGGATATTTTGTAAAAAAATGATTGAAAAATCTTTTATTTTCGCCGAGTTATGGCCTTTTGAAGTGGAAAAGAGTCATAATTTTTCAAAAAATCATATTTCTGCGAGATTGAAGGCTTTTTCGCCAATTCTTTTTGTAAAAAATTCTTTATGCTCCCAATTTTCAAAAATGCCATCGTCCGAAAAATCTGACAAGGGACCCTCACAGCTTGTGAATTTTCAAATTCAAGATTTTTTCTTAAATTTTATGCCAAACTTATGACACAAAATGAAAAACCTTTGAGAGCAGGATTTTGTGCACAGGATATGCCAGGCAAAAAAATCGATTTTTCAAAAAAATTTCAAATTGCTCCAAAAATTCTTAGAAGTTGTTGGGCATAGCCAAAAACGGTGAAATATGACTTTTTACCACAAAAAGAAATTTATTTTAGGTGATTTTTACAGCCCCAAATATCCTTAAAAAGGCTATTTATGACCATTAGGGGGGCCCCAGATCGCGTTCTAGTGAGGCTAAATTTCTGGTGACTTGGGGTTTTTCATTTTGTATCATAAGGAGTCGTTTTTAAGAAAATTTAAGAAAAAATCTTGAATTTGAAAATTCACAAGCTGTGAGGGTCCCTTGTGAGTCAATTGGCTAAATTTTTTCAAACTTTGATCCTTGTCTGCACCTTTGTGAGCAGCGAGTTTTAAATATGTACAAAAAATTCTTTTTTTGCAAAATCACAGCTTAAATCCACATCATTTGATGCATCAACCCGAAAAAATCCCATTCGTTAGAATAAAAAATATCGTCTAAGTACGTAGCTCATATGATCTAGAATATCTTTTGCATGGTAAACATCCGTATTAAGAGTCTTATATGCTGAAGTGGTTATTAACTGTATATCTTGTAATCCTTAAAGTAAGCGGGGGAAAAAAATATTCTGCGTCTTCGATGCATAAGTCTAAAAAAGCTTCCATATTTTCTTAACAGCTTTCTTTCGTCTCCGGGTCATTTCGTATTATGGCTTCTGGATTAAAAAGGATTGTGCTTGTGATTTTTCTCTTTGCAGGTTTCTTTATGAATTTGAGGAATTAATACATAAATTCTTGTTGAGTGCAACAAACAATCGAGATCGTATAGAGATGTCATTTATTATTGTTATATGACTGGGGCTCATTTCAGTACACTGTATATGAAAATCTGGAAAAATCCGAAAAGCGCAGTTTCTGTTGGTCATGTGCACAATTGCACAGACCCCGGTCCAAAATTTTTGTTTTTATGACCCATCCCCCCCCCGTAGTTTGGCGACCTTTTTTTGGAAGGGGTCCCCCATGAGACCGATGACCTACTCCTCTCCTACCCCCCGGTAAAATTTTATCGGGGAGTACCGAGGTTATGCAACTTGGTCATGCGTTTGGTTAAAAATTGGCAAAAATTTGGCACTATAACTTTCGTCACGTAACTTTCTCCACTTTCGTGTCAATAAACATATTTTTGACTCGTTTCAATAAACGCGGTTTATTGACAATCAGGCGTATGTAAGTAGCTCATTACAACGGAAATCGCGTTGCAACGAAAACGGTTTCGTTGCAACGCGTTTCTGCTTCAACGGGGATGAGCGCAATCGATTCCCCGCATCGAAAACCCCCACAAACGACTATTTTCACATAAAAACTTTTGATGTTCGCTTCAATGCGCTGGCCATGAATCGATTCCGTGAAGCTTTTTCAAGCTTCAGGGATGCGCGCAAACGATTCCCCGCATCGAATTACCCCAAATAGTGCCATTTTTAGGATAATTCATGAATAAATGGTAAAATTGGACTTTGTTCGTCAGGGGTGGGGGCGTTGAATCGAGGGCGTGGTAAATTGAGAGTATACTATACTATATCCATTTATGCTCTCTTTGAAAAGTATACAAATATCCATTCTCTGATACCGTTGCGTGTTTCCCATATTTAGATTTAATAATAAATTTCATTTTAAAATTCTCATAAAAAACAATTGCGTGCGCCACTGAATTAAACGCTTTTTTAAAAGACATTTTAAAGAAAGTTACACGCGCCATGTGGCGAGCAGTCCATTGAGAACAAAAATCGAAAAGTCCAGTTATTTTATGGGGCGGAAAAGACTTTTAGTTCAGCAATATTACTTCCTTTTACTCGTCTCGTTAAGCCGAGTTGAATGGCATTACTCGTTTTTAAATTTTCGAATTTCCTCCAATTTTTGCAACAAAAAACCGCTGTGAATTATGCAAAAAATTTGAGACCTTATTTTTTAAAATTTCGCGAGTTCCTTAGGGCTGATACTTTTTGTTTTTTGGGTTGTTATAGCTTTTAGGATGACCGCTAGCAGTCTCGAAATACAATTTGAGGCGCTAGACATCTCGAAATCGGGACTCATTTTGAGACGGCGTCTCAAAATGTGTTGAATGTGTTTGAACATTGACACGAAAACCCTGACTTTAAATTTTTTTAATAAATCATAAAATTCAAAATTTTTACAATTTGAGACAAAATATGACTTTTTTATAACTCTCCGAGACGATTAAAATTACACAGAAATATTGAATTTTGAAAATGTTTTGGGTTATTAAAACGAAAATTCTGATTCATGTGTTCGTTTTAATAACCATTCAAATTCAATATTTTTGGTGTCATTTTAATCGTGGCAATTTGTAAAAGTACGACTGCGCCGAACACGCCAAAGGGTCCAAATTAGGCTTAGGCCTAAGCGTAGGCTTAGGCCTAGACTTAGGCTTGGCCTAGGCTTAAGCCTAATTGGGACCCTTTGGCGTGTTCCGCGCCGTTCAGCACAGTCGTACTTTTACAAATTGCCTTAATCGTTTCGGAGAGTTATGAAAAAGTCATTCTATCTATTTTGCCTCAGATTGTCAAGCTTTTGAATTTTATAATGATTTATTACAAAATTTCAAATTCAGGGTTTTCGTGTCAATGTTCAGACACATTCAACCCGTTTTTAGACGTCTCGAAATGAATCCTGATTTCGAGACAGCTAACGTCTCAAATTGTGTTTCGAAACTGCTAGCGGTCACCTTTAAAAATAATTGGTTTATGATGCTTAAAATCCTGAAAAAGAGTACAAATGCCTAATGAAGATAATTATTACACTTGTTAATATGTTATATATATAATTTACTCATTTCTTTGAATTTCTTTTATGTAAGCTCTTCATTATGCCATATTGAGATATGTAATGAAGATGTGTATATACCCTAGAGTTTGTCACCTATTATTTATTCTTCTTATATTCGTAGCTACGCGTAGATTCTAGTATTATCTAGATCCTGTGGGGAATTTTTGAAAAAATAATTTGAAAATTTTTCCACCTAACGTGGACAAGCAACAAAACTCATTCCTACGTAAAATTATAATTTCATTCCTCGGTGCTTTTTCTAATTTGATCACATTTCGTTTTTGGTGACATCTTGTTGAAGGCTGTGTTTTAATGTCTGTGTATTACAACGAAAACCATTTTTCCGGGTTCGAATTCCGGATCGAAATTAAAGTTTTTTGATTTTGCATATACTTATTTTTGGTAACAGATCATTATCCTGTTAATATTTTTTCATATATAGTCTGGTCGACATGTATATAGACGGTTCGACACGTCAACGGGGATTGAACCATCGCCATACACGTCAAACTGCCTATAGATGAAAAAATATTAACAGGATAATGATCTACAACCAAAAATAGGCATATGCAAACAATTTTATGAGAGGCGGAAAATTTTAATTTCAGATCAGGTTTCGAAACCGCGGCCTATAATTGTAATCTTTGCACATTAACCACTTGGCCATGGGATTAAGTAGATTTGTTGTACAACACAGGGCCGTAGCTAGTAGGGAGCGTGTGCCCCCCCCCAAATCTGAAAAATGAAAAAATTTTCCTAATAGTTCCCCCTTATATCAAAATTTCAACAAAAATATCCATTTTTTCACTAAAAAATGCCATTTTTTAATCAAAAATCATCAAATTTTCGCTATTTTTGCTCAAAAATGCGATTGTTTATACTTTATTCATGAAGACTAGTGCCTCCCCCCATACATGGGCAGCACCCCAGATGGAATTTTCAAAAAAACCCACAACCCTCATTTGGTTCCCCTCCCGATGGGGTCGAAAAGTTGGCGACCAAAAAAAAGATTGACAAATTTAAAAAATATTCTTTTTTTTCAAAATATGCTGCTCCAAGCAAACTACTTTTTGACTATTAATCCTCAACTTGTCGGTCATTCTACGTCCCCCTTATCACAACCCCCTCCCAGGTGAAAAACCTGGGGTCTGCCCATGTATGCCTCCCCCAAACCCGAATCTTAGCTACGGTCCTGGTACAATATATCTTTTTTTACTACGAAACGTTTTTTCTCCGTTTTATCTTCGCTTGGATTTTTCGGCACTATGTGCATAGAGTATATCTCATTAATTATTGTTTGTTTGTTCAAACGCCCATTCTTTTTTGTGCGTGGCATATTTTTTTCTTGGCGAGTAATCTCAGACCACGTCAAATCTCAAAATTGTTTTTTTTGTTTGAAGTAATTTCCTCCAGATAAGGAAAAACAAATTGCACTTTTAACGCTTTTTCGAGTAATTTTCTTAGGAGAAGTAGAAGAAATAAATTGCAAATTTAATTTTCCTCGAGGATATTTTTTGTTATCAAGTTTTTTTATCTATTAAAATATTTTTCTTTCTGAAAAAAACATCCGAGACAAATATTTGAAAATAAAAATTCAGTCGTGTGGTTTATGATAGGTTTATGAAAGATATGTGTGGTTTATTTTTTGATTGTGTATCGAATAGAAAGGCTTAGGCTTATAGTTCATTTTACCATACCTTAGGCTCAGGCTTAGGCTTATAGTTTATTTCCATACCTTAGGCTTATAGTTCATTTTTTCATATCGTAATGATGATTTTTTATGTTGTAAGAGATATTCTATATATTACAAACTCACAAATTTTCGAATTTTTTCGTGGGTTGAAATTTTTCATCTCCAATTACTATTTTTTGATTATAAAAATATTTTAGATGTTATACAATATAAATGTTACGGGTACTGAAATTCCCTCATCTTCTATTGAAACTTCGACTACACCAAATTATGCCGAAGAAATTGGAAGCCGATCTCTTACTGAAGTTGTAAGTAAAAATTAAATTTCTAATTTTTCTTTTGTATTACTCTCATCAAATGAGAAAAAAAGTTAAGCAAAAACACGCGCGCTCATAGCTGAGTGACTATCTTATTGATTTGTCTATCAAATGTCCCAGGTTCGAACCCATGCGTTTCCAATCAATTTAAAAGGATATTTAGTATATGCCTACGTTTTTACTTGATGAAGCTTTTTATTTTAAAAAAGTGCGTAGGATAATACGTTTGATTACGCTATACATATTTATGAAGTGTCATCTTGCACTTTTAGTGTGGCACGTGTATCCAAGCAATTCGTAAAGTTTTGGAAAACGAGGCTAATTTTGTGCATCAATTTTTCATGAATGACGGAAGTGCAGCAAAAAAATTAAAGTTCAAAAGGAAAACAAGGAGTTCGAAGCAATTATAAAACCTTAGGAGCTACCGCACTTTAAGTGTCCCATTTACGAGGCCAATTTCAATTGGATTTCATGAATTTGGGACCCGAAATTTTTTCTAAAAATGACACTTATAGGGGCAATTTTATGCGGGGAATCAATTGCGCGCATTCTTATTCCCTGAAAATGCTTCTCTGCCCCGGAAAAAATAGGTTTTTGAATCAAAAATGGTCATTTTCATCTGAATTAGGGTCAGGATAGCATTTTCAGGACTCGGGAATGAGCGCAATCGATTCTCCTGCATAAAATTGTATCTATAGATGTCATTTTTAGAAAAAAATTTGGTCCCAGATCCAATTGAACTTGATCTAGTAAGTGGGACACTCGAAGTGCAGTAGCTCCAAGTTTTCGTTTCGACATCCAATGTTGACAGAAAAAATAATTTATCAGAAAAAAATTGCCAAAATATATCTCATTTAAAAATATAAAAAGTTTTATTGCATGGCAAAGTGGATAATTGCTAGTTTTGCAATCAAAGGAACTTAGGTTCAAAACCCACCTGTGGCCAAATTTTTTTGCACGCCAAAAAAAGTGTGTGTCGTTTCTTGTATCCAATTTGTTAGGATGTCAAAAATGTTAAAAATTAATTTTTTAGGTAGAAATAGCAATCCTCTCCCTATGCCTAGCTATTGGTGGACCTCTAAATATCATTTCCTTCTATAAACTGTTTCGTCAGTTCAAAAGAAGATCTCGGGGCGTTTCTCAAATAACTTTGCTAAGAATAAATCTTAATGTAGCTGATCTTATGACCATGTTTATATATTCAACTTCACAAATTATATGGTTGATGACTTTTCAAGTAGGGTTTTTTCGTCATCCTAGTTTTCAGAGACTTCTTTTCAATTACACGAAAATTTCAAATTTCAAAAAAAAATTTTTAGTGGTATGGTGGCGACCTATTATGCCGAATATGCAAATTTTTTCACACCTTTGTATTCTATTTAAATTCCTTTGTTATTGCTTGTATTGCCATAGACCGAGTTTTTGGAGCATACAATCTTGGGTAAACAATAAAATTTTGAAAAAAATTCAAATTTTTAATTTTTTTTCAGAAGCCTCCGAGCAGCTAGAAAAGAGTACAGAAGATGTAAAATAATGTTAGGCATTGCATGGTTTGCTGCATTTGTGCTGAGTATACCACAGTCTTTCATTTTTCGGGTTGTTAGTCCATCCGGAGTGGAGGATTTTACGTAAGTGTGAAAAATTGTGCATTAGCACGAAAATTTGAAAAATGTGTATTAGAACGAAAATTTGAAAAATTTGTATTAGCATGAAAATTTGAAAAAAGTTGTATTAGCACGAAAAATTGAAAATTTTGTATTAACACTAAAATTTGAAAATGTGTATTAGCATAAAAATTTGAAAAATGTGTATTAGCACGATAATTTGTAACAAAATTCAATTTTGCTTATATTGTTAATCTGCAGGAAAAATACTTTTGAATGATACCCATATTGTTTAGGCAATTTGTAAAAGTACGACTGCGCCGAACACGCCGAACGGGGCACCAAATGGGGCGCCGAACACGCCAAACGGGTCCCAATTAGGCCTAAGCCTAAGCCTAGGCTTAAGCCTAAGCCTAAGGCTTAAGCCTAAGCTTAAGCCTAAGACTAGGCTTAGGCTTAGACTTAAGCCTAAGCATAGGCTTAGGCTTAAGCCTAATTGGGACCCGTTTGGCGTATTCGGAGCCCCGTTCGGCGTGTTCGGCGCAGTCGTACTTTTACAAATTGCCATTGTTTATAGAAAATTTTTAAAAATTGAAATTGTGTATTGACACGAAAACCTGAATTTTCAAAATTCAGTCTATATAAACTTTATGGGTGTTGTTTAGTTTAGAGCGTTTTCATAGCGTAGAACACGAATTTGATGTTCATTTTCAAAATTTTTTTAAATTTCCAACTTTCCTGAGCATCTCAAATTTTTAGCCAATGCTCGCCCGTTTGGACCATACTTTATCATGAAATCGGCGTGAAAATGATCTCAACAAATTTAACCATATCCGAATTTCAACGTCTTAATGAAACTTTTAATCATGTTCTTAGTTGGGAGAGAGCCTATGGAGCTGCTCACTTATTATTTGTTTTTTGGATTCCAACTTTTATTATTGCCATCAGCTATTTTATGCTCATTTTTATGCTAAATGCGCTATCGGCACCGAAAAAAGGTATGCAAATTTGTTTTTTGCAAAAAAACGGAAAAAAATTTTAGATAAAGATTCATGGTGTGCAATGTTTTTACCATATAATAAGGATATTATTAAAAGTATTGAAACAGATAGAGGTTTGTTATTATGAAAAATTTGTTAATTTGTGGGAGCTACTACACAATAGGGGGCACCAACGTGAAAAAATTTTCAAAAATTTTTTCTGGAAATGACCCATCTAGGGGTAAAAACATGCAGGGAATTCGAATTTGACATTTTCGAAGCGAAAAAACGCTTCCCTGATCCAGAGAAATGACATTTTTGCGACTTTTCGCTTCAATACTCAATACGCCTTCTCTGAATCAAGGAAGTGTTTTATGCTCATGTTGTGGACAGTGCACCCCTCATCCCTCCTGAAAATGAATAGGAAGAGAGAGAAGCAGGAAATAAATTTGTTTGAATATCTAATTTGAGAAAAAATCGCAATTCTTATTTTCATCTGGAAATTAAATTTTTTCCCACATGATTTTTTACGTCATTTATTATTAATAAGTTGCTAAATTTATATTTTTCTAATTTTTAGCAACCATTACTTTGGCTTCTCCAACTTCCTCAACAAATTGTCTTAGGCTTCTTGATGAAATTCCAAAAGAAGTCTCTTATATGTCAAATGGGATAGATTCAGAAAGAAAATTATCTTCCTCTAGTTATACTTTGGCTTCTACTAACAGGCAAGAAATTAGCACAATTTAATATAAAAGTGCATAAAAATTTCACCTTTACCATAATCTTGTGGCTAATTTTGAAGAAAAAGTATTTCAAAGAAAACGAATAATTTCTAAGAAAATGACAAATTTATATCCGCTATTAAGTTTTTATTTTTAGACCAACATTACCAACACTACCTCTAATTGATAGAAATAATATGCATAAAAGTTTTTATAAAGCAAAATCTACTTTTTCGATGAACTATTCTCCGAGACTGATACCATCGATAAAATTAAATCATTTAAAAAATGGTGGGATTTC
>JAQGCP010000669.1:0-15421 GCA_034699885.1 Acrobeloides thornei | reverse complement strand
GGAAGTGTGATCACTGTTGATGGTGAAGCCATTGATTGCCCAAAAATTCAAGCTACCGCAACAAACATCAACATATCAGTTATGTCAAAATAATAGTTTTAAATATAAATTATAGAGGGTGTCCCAAAATAGTGAAATTTTTGTGAATTTTTTTCATGAATTTTGGACCCGAAAATTTTTCTAAAAACGATCAGTATATGGGTAATTTGATGCGAGGAATCGATTGTGTGCACTCCCGAAATATGAAAACGCTTTCTTGACCCCTGATTCAGGGTAGTGTATTGATGCGAAAATGAAAAAAATTCGGATTTTGATCGGATATCCGGATTTTCTATCAAGAAATCGCAATCAATTTCTCGCGTAGAAAAACCCTAGGTAGTCGAATATCCGGTCTAAATCCGAATCTTTTTCATTTTCGCTTCAACATGCTACCCTGAATCAGGGTCAAGGAAGCGTTTTTACGCTTCGGGAGTGCGCGTAATCAATTCTCCGCATCAAATTACCCTTATACGAGTTATTTTTAGTAAAAAATTTTCCGGTCAAAATTTATGAAAAAATCATAAAAATTTCACTTTCTTTGGGACACCCTGTAGAATTACTTATATATTTATGTGATAGTACTTCCTTTATCATTGCCATTTAATTCATTCCTTTTTAAAATAAATTATTTCAAAAGAGAAACCGATGAAGATAAATTTTCGAGATATAAAGGGCGTTAGAATTAAAAAATTTTTAAACCCCTTTTCAAAAATGGGGTCCAGAAGCGTGCTGTCCATTCTGTAAAATAGATTTTTGAAAAAAATGCATCATAGTCCTTTGATATTAATACAGTTTTTTTCACTAAACACGCTCGGAAATTTACAATTTTTGGCGAAATTTTGCCAAAATTTGGGTTTTTTTTGGTAAAAAATGGTCTATTTTAGTGAAAATTTTTGGTGAAAAATCATAATGGGGGACCATTAAGATTTTTTTAATTTTCAAAAATATTGGGCAAAATCATAAAGGGGACCAAGAGAGAAATTTTTTTATTTTTTAGATTTCGGGCTATAGCCCCGTTAGCCCCCTGGCTACGCCACTGCTAGCACGAATTTTGGCAATAAAATCTGGGCTGTTGATTCTTTTCCGGGGAATAAATCCATCAACATGAAAAGCTCTCGTTAAGTTGGATTTAAACCTAGGCCTAAACCTAAGCCTAGGCTTAGACTTAAACCTAGGCCTAGACCTAAGCCCAGGCTTAGGTCTATTGAGTCTATAATTCCTGAAACTTTCAGATAAGCCGGAACTTTCAGATATGACTGTAACATTGGCCGAGTAGTATTTTGGGTGAATAGTTTTTTGGCCGAGTTGTAGTTTGGGCGAGTAGCATTTTAGCCGAGTTGTGTTTTGGCCGAGTTGTGGTTTGGGCAAGTTGTCGTTTGACCGAACTGATTTTGGGCGAGATGTAGGGTCACCGTCTCGACCGTGTCGAAACTATTTGTACGCATTTGTGGAGACCCTTACAATCGAGCACGCTGTCTTGTATAATGATAGAACTTTATATTTTTTAATCTTGGATCTTTTAGTTTTTTTATATTTTGTTTGCGCAGTTTTCAATTATACATTTTTATGATTTTATAAGCAAACAATGGACAACGTTAAGCGTCTCAAATCTCCTAGAACTTCAAAGGGCATGATCGCTTATGAAAATTACATACGCAACCAAAATGTTTGTTTGTATGAAAAATTTTTTATTTTTTCAACAAAGCTTTCAAGCGCTTCAACAAATTTAGAACAAAAAACTTTTGAAAAACAGTCACAAACTCAACAAAATTGCCTGAATTACAATTAGATCTAATTATTGGCACGAAACTCTGTTCTTCAAAATTGTTAGAGCATGCATCATCTCTTTAAACAAAAAAGATTAGTCACTTTTGACTTATCACTTGTCAAAATTTTGTTTGAGTAGTTGTTGATTTTTTAGTGAACTTGTTAATTTTTAGAGCTCTCCGAGCAGTGTGAGCCGAGCCGCTACTTTAGCCGAGCCGATACTTTCCGAGCCGGTAATGCCGAGCCGATCGATTCGGCCGGTCAAAAATCACCGGCTCTTACTTTTCACTAATCACTTGTCTCTTTTCAAGTGCCAACTTGTCGCTTTTTTCCCATTATTTTTGTAACTTGTAACTCATCACTTGTCGTTTATCATTTGTCACTACTTCCTTGCCACTTGTCAAGTATAACAATCGATCCCTGGCCGTAAAGTTTACCCCCTCCTCTCTTAAAAAATCTACGCTTACTAAAAAACAATTTATTCAAAAATATGAACAAAAGGAAATAATAATGAATTAAAATTCCCGGTGGTGGCTCCAAATTTTGATATTATTTTGATCTTTAAAAAATGAGGCGCAGTCTGATCTCCAAGAAAAAAAATGAAAAAACTATACAAAAACGTAATCTAAAACTTTATTAATAGAAAGAGAAAAATTTATTGATTGTCCTGAAACAGTCTACTCAAGTAAAGTCGTTGGATTTCTGGATCATAGCCAAATTCATCAGCGAAAACTGGGAAGCCAGAGTTGTCGAAGTAGCTACTGCGTTTTCCAAATCGCACCAAAGAATTTCTCATGGCTTTCTTGTCGGGTCTTCTAAAAATTTTTAAATTTATGTGTAATTCAGGCATATTTGGAATCAGATTCAGGAAAGCGTTCACTTTTTTGGAACACCACAATGAGTCACCGACCCCGGACATCTGCCTCCCCTGCCCATAGTTGGATAGAGGGGGTCCACTTTTCCGAACATTTGCGTTGGGGGGGGGGGGTCATTTTTCACTACAAAAAATGCTCAAAAATTGCTATTTTTGCTCAAAAATGCGTTTTTTGCCAAAAATGCCATTTTTTAGTCATTTTTAAAAAAAATTTTCAGGTGTAAAATTTTTGTTTTTAAACAAAATTTGAATTTTAAACAGCCATAATAAATTATTTGTTTGCTTTTTTGTTGAAGAGGAAATCCAAACTTTAAAGAAAATTCCATTTATTGTGTGTTAGAGCCGAAAATACAGGGTTCCCCAAAGAGGGCAAGTTTGCGACTTTTTGGTCAATTTTTTTTTCAAAAATTTTCAAGTTGTTTAATTTTCATCAAAATAACCCTATATGGGTTTTTCTATGCGAAAAATCGATTGCATGCATTGCCGAAAATGCTTCCCTGTATTAGCCTATTTTCGCTTCAATACACACATATTTTCCCTGAATCAGATTCAAGGAAGCGTTTTCAAGGTTCAGCAATGAGCGCAATCGATTCCTCGCATAGAAAACCCTCTATAAGGTTATTTGTGAAAATTAAAATCCTTGAAAAAATTGAAAAATGGCACAAAAATCCCAAAATTGCCCTTTTGGAACACCTTGTTTTTTTCTTAGCCTAATATAGATCAAATTACTTTAAAAAATTAGTTTCTCCGCACATATAGTTGCTCTTTGGTAGCTACTACACAATAGTGGGGCCAACACGTGAAAAATTTTTTTCTGAAAATGACACCTCTAAGGGTAAAAACATGCGAAAATTCGAATTTGATATTTATGAAGAAAAAAAGCTTCCCTGGTAAGGCTTGTGTATTGAAGCGAAAAGTCGCAAAAATGCGATTTTGAATGCTATTTTTCGACTTTTCGCTTCAATACGCAGTCCTTCCTTAAATCAAGGAAGTGTTTTTTGCTTCGAAATTGTCAAATTCGGATTCGTCACATGTTTTCCCTAGAAAGGTCATTTCTAGAAAAAAATTTTCGAAAAATTTCTCACGTAGGTTACTCCCTATTGTGTAGTAGTTCCTTTGAAATTATTGAACAAATTTTTGACGTATATTTTTTTGTACTATGATGTGCACTCTCGAATGATTTCATTCATTTTTCAGCGGCTCAAAAATTTCCCAAATACATAGAATCCTATAACAAGAATTCTGTTTTGAAAAGCCACTTGTAGTTGAGCAATGCTTCCCTGGGAAGACTTGTGTATTGAAGCGAAAAGTCGCAAAAATGCGATTTTGAATGCTATTTTTCGACTTTTCGCTTCAATACACAGGCTTTTCCTGAATCAAGGAAGTGTCTTTCGCTTCGAAAATGCCAAATTCGACTCAAATACATAGAATCTTATAACAAGAATTCTGTTCTGGAAAGCCACTTGTAGCTGAGCAATCTGTCTTGAACACTTTTTTTTAATTTTACGCAATCTTGTGCTCAATGGAATCGAACACAGAGCCAAAAATGGAAATATTTAATTTTAACGCATGCGATTTCATTGTTTTGTTGTAAAATTAAAAATTGGCCTTTGGGGTTATCCAAATATTACGTAATCAACTTGTTGGTGGTTTACCCTCTCCCCTCCTCAACGTAATCATCTAAAATGCAATAACCTAATCAAGACCGACCCCCACCCCCCCCCCACATGATTACGTAATATCTGGATGACCCCTTTCACCAAGTCTTTTAAATCAATCCAACAAATTTTAAAATTCATCTTTCTTGACGTACGTAGTACATCGTAGGCATGAAAATGTTTCTAAGAAAAACTAATTTATCATAAAGGGCATAAAAACTTCTTAGAAGAAAATAAATTTTCACATTTTTAAAAATTTATTTGTGACCGGCCTTAATGAATCTTCTGGGAACATAAAAGTACGGAGGAAGTACGGCAATTATATGTTTTTTTCGGAAGCTCGAATTTTCACACATTGGCGTATAAAGAACCCACATTTTATGAATAAGGAATTAAATTTGTTTTTTGGTTAACTAAAGGACGTTAATCAAAATAACAAATATCAAACAAGTTGAACATTTTCATAATTTTCAAGTGTTTGATTAAAAAACAGAAAAATATTTGGCATATTTTTCTGTTTTTAAAGGGAAGTATATTTTATGGCCGGGTAGAACAATTAAAATTTAAGACCTTTCTAGGGGTAATTTTATGCGAGAAATCGATTGCGCGCATTACCGAAGCTTAAAAATGCTTCCCTAACCCTGAAATTTTTTTGAAAAAAATTATCACGTTATTTTGGGTCCCGGTTACTTATTCACTTGGCTATCGCAGGCAGACTTTTTGTCTTTTGTGGGCGGATACGGAATATACTGTAGCACAATGTATAGAGAAGTCCAATTGGGCAAGTTAGGCAACGTTGAGACGGCCAGTTTCGATCCCCGCTAGGGTCAAACTTATGAATATCAAGAAAAATTTTTATGACCCCTAAATTTGATCTCACAGAATTTTTGCAAAAATTCTACGAGGTCGAATTTAGGGGGTCATATAAAAATTAATTTATAATTCAAATGGTTGTCCCTAACGGAATCGAATCTGGCTATCTCTCAACGTTACTTAACTTTTCAGATTTGACTGCCACCTTCTCTATCCATTGCGCTACATAATCTATATTTGTTGGCTCTTGGCATAAAAATGGATTTATTTGACTCTTGGCATGAAAATGGATATATTCCTGCCCACTAAAATGATGTTTTGATCTTTTAAAAATGCGTGGTGAAAAGATTTATCTACTGACACTAATTAATGTTTTTGCCTTTTTTTAAATCTTCCTGAAAGCATATAATGCTTGAATAGGCGTCAAAAGTTTTTTTTAAAAGAAGCTATTTAGCAATTCTGAACATTTATAATTTCTTTTTTGGGATTGTATTGTTTTAAATGATTCTTGAACAGTGGTAAACAAATAATAGAGAGAGAGAAAAGCGAGTAAAAAAAATATAAACGAGTGAAAAACATTCCATTACATTAAAGGGGGTGTACTTTATAGCCGGATCTCGAAAAAAATTATTTTCACAAAAACGACCCTATTAGGGGTAAAATCATGCGAAAAATTGATTGCGCCCATTCCAGAAGCATGAAAATGCTTTGACCCTGATTCAGGGAAATAGATGTGTGTATTGAAGAGAAAATCGAAAAATTTTGAAATTTCTCCCTCAAAATCATATTTCTGGGGGTAATTTCATGCGGAGAATCGATTGCGCGTATTCCTGAAGCTTGAAAACGCTTCCTTAATTCAGGGAAATTAGTACATGTTGGATTTTCGCTTCAATACACACTCTTAGTTCCCTGAATCAGGGTTAAGGAAGCATTTTCACGCTTCGGGGATGCGCACAATCGATTTTTCGCATGATTTTACCCTAATAGGATCGTTTTATGAAAATTTTTCAAGATCCAGCTACAAAGTACACCCCATTTAAAGTTCGAATTTATTCTCATCCATTAAAGCACACATCAAGGTACGAATAATTGGCACAATAAAAAATGGGATTCTAATGTTTTCGAAGAAACAAATTTGAATTTTGAAATAATTTTTCTTTCAATTTGGTTAAAAGTCAATTTGGTTAAAAGCTTTCAATTTGATTAAAAGTTGTAAGTGAGAATTAAAATTTTCGACACTCTTAAAGAAGAGGGACCCAAAATAACGTGATAATTTTTTTCAAAAAAATTTTTTCCCCCTTTAAAAAATGGTGACGATCACTATCTAAACCAGGGCTGAACCGGATGAAAAAATGACCGATACCAAAACGATTCCGGATGAAAAAACTTACCGGATACCGTCACCGAAAACTTAATTACCGATACCGAAAACTTTACCCGATACCGAAAAGGATTACCGAAATTCCGGTATCGGTTCAGCCCTAATCGAAACTTCTCAAAAAATCACCTACCCCAGTGACGCTGAAGCAATCAAGGAAACAAAAATTGCAACAATAAGTAATTGCAACAATCTTCTGACTTGTGAGTTCATTTTGGAAATAAAATTAGTTGGTCGAAATACGATGTTGTGCCCAAAGTGCCTTCTCGAGGATTGGTGTTCGTCACAGAAGACGAAACTAAAATTATTTCGTTGTCGAGATTTAGGCTTTATATGCACAAACCTTATGAGTTCGTTCAAAAAGCACCTCCCACTATGGTCCCACGCAACGAAAGAAACGAATACTTCATGAAGGCGTGTCGGACACAAGAAGATGAAGAAAGCACACTGTGCCGTTCTTAATCGAACATGAATTTGTACATGACGAATTCTTGTGTTTAAAAGAAAATTTGTTGAATTTCGAGAGTATCGTATTTCGTAAAAAGGAAATGTAACATATGGGATAAGAAGTAAAGAGGAGTTGTAATTTGATGATTTAAAAATTTTAAAAGAAATTAAGGACTGCAGCATAGAAAAAATGGTTTTTAAACAAGGAAGTCTCGTCTCAAATTTTGCGGAATGACCGTTAGACTAAAAAATGCATTAAAAATGTTTAAATGAAATGATGTTGAAATCTCATCATCCATGTTCCACGGGGATCTAGAAAATTTCTATTAAAAATTCGTCTTGAAAAATCTTAGGCTCTTTACAAGTACGAAAATTTTAAAAAAATCAAGTCGATCGTCATGACGCAGTCGGTAGAGCGGCGCAACAGAGATCGGAGCTACTACACAATGGTGGGGCCAACCACGTGAAAAAATTTTCAAAAATTTTTTCTTGAAATAACCCCTCTAGGGATAAAAACATGCGAGGAATTCGAATTTGACATTTTCAAAGCGAAAAAACGCTTCATTGACCCAGGGAAGGCCGGTGTATTTAAGCAAAAAGTCGCAAAATGAGATTTTTGCGACTTTTCGTTTCAATACACAGGCTTTCCCTGTATCAGGGAATCGTTTTTTGCTTTGAAAATGTCAAATTCGAATTCCATCATGTTTTGGTCCCTTGAAGGGCCATTTCCAGAAAAAACTTTGAAAATTTTTTTCACGTAGGTAGCCCACCTTGTTATGTAGTAGCTCCAAAATTTTCTTCCACGTCGTTGCGTCGAATCTTTGCAAAAATAACACCTCTGGGGTTGCGAGAAATCGATTGCGCTCATTTCCGAAGCTTGAAAACGCTTCCTTGATCCTGATTTAGGGAATCGAAATGTGTCTATTGAAGCGATGACCAATATTGAAACGAAAATCGAAAATTTTAGATTTTCTGGGGGTAAATTTATGCGAGGAATCGATTGCGCGCATTCCCGAAGCTTGAAAACGCTTCTCTGATTCAGTAATCGGAGTGTGTGTATGGAAGCGATGACCAATTTTTGCTATAATACATCAATTTTTCTTTGATCCAGGATCAGGGAAGCGTTTTCAAGCTTCGAGAATGCGCGCAATCGTTCCCTGCATAAATTTACTTCCAGAAAATCTAAAATTTTTTGATTTTCACTTCAATACACACACTCCGATTCCCTGAGTCAGGGTCAGGAAAGCGTTTTCGCACTCCCAGAATGCGCACAATCGATTCCCCGCATTACCCCTAGTAGGGTCATTTTTGAAAAAAATTTTCGGTCGAAAAAACATGAAAAAATCGCCCAAATTCCGGTTTTTTATTCATCCTGTAATTTCAATATTTGATGCAAAAAAGGCAGTAAATCTCAGAGATTATACGTTTCCAAGAATCCAAACTTCCTCTTTTCTACACCAAAAATAGTTTATAATAAAATGTTTCAACTTTTTTCCACGGTGTCGTGAGACTTTCATAACTCATATTTATTGTCATTTTCTGTATAATGCTCTCTCTGTGCGTGTCTTTTAATTTATGGCATATTTGTAATCATTTTAATGTTAAACCATAAAGTGAAAAATGGTTAGGCTTATGGGCATTTTATGAGCTTGTAAAGGATATAATTTTTCGGTGAAAATTTACGACCGTGTTTCGGTTCTTAATTTTTCTTTACAACGTCATTTTTAGAAATTGTTAAGTGTTTATTGGAAATGGAGCAAAGAATTTCTTGAGTCGTCTAATAAAAAATCCTTAACGACATTTTTCAAATTTTTGGTCTTTCGGGTTTGAGTTGATACTGATTGTGCTATCCTATTACTGTAAACGTGTAAGCTTATATTCCAGATGATGTCGGGAATGTTTGATTTAAACTGCTGACTCTAATAGTTGTAGGGATTGATGAAAGAAGACGATCGAAACCACTTTTATGGGATACCCCTCAAAAAAATTTTTCAATTTTTTTCGAACAAAAATTCCGTTATGTCAGAAAATCCCTAGAAAGTGACTTTCTAGGAGTTTTTCTGACAGAAAAAATTTTCTGACAGAGATACAGTCACGATTCTTACCCCCTTTAAATAGAACCTGCACGTACCACAAGGTATTTTGTACAAAAAACAAAAAATTATTATTATTTTATTCCATTACGTAGCAGAAATCCGCTACACGACAAAAATCCGATAAGTGAAAAATTCCGTTACGTAACTGAAATCCATTATAGTCCGTTTCAGCTGGAGTCAGAAAAATGTTATGGACCTATAGTACAGATCGAAATAATGCCCTTCATATTTGGTACAGCTTGCCCATCTCCACAAACATGTGTAAAGTCCGATAATATGATGAGGTGTATAAAAAACATCCGATCTGGTAAGTTAAGCAACGTTGAGACAGCCAGGTTCAATTCCGCTTGGTTGAAAGAAAATTTTTATATTACCCCCTAAATTAGATCTCGTAAAATTTTTCCTATCATTATTTTTCTATATAACATTTTTCCTGCCTTTAATTGTTCTTTTTATTTATTTTTTTGCCATAAATACTTCACATGACAAATCTCAATCAAAAGACATAAATTTTTCCCACCAAAAATTCCAAAAATTTAAAAGCATTACAAGAAAATTTTGGCTCATTTTTCAGCTTAAAATTAAAGCTTGTCATGTTTGGAGGGCTCTTCGAGATTGCATTTCTGTTCTACATTTTCCTTATTTACGGAAGCAAGATGATGAAAACCTATACAAGCACTATTGAATGAAGCACATTTTTTATGGGGAGTCAATTAAAGATTTGGTCGCAAAGGATAAATTGTGTTCACCACGAAAAAACGAATCATATTACGGAAAAGTTTGGTCAATAAATTATGTCGTAATAGCGAGCATAACTATGTAAGAGTAAATAAAAATGGGTTATTTTTAACAATTTTACACATATATTTAGCATATGGAGTAGGTGTCCTGTCTGAAAAAAAGATTTTGGCTAAAAATTAAAAATAAAACATTAAAAACCATATAAAATTTGGCATTTTAAAAGACACTTTATTGAACATTCAAGGATCCCAAGCGACAAATGTATAACGGTTCAATTGGGCTTCAAACATAGGTCACCAGGGGAGGGGAGGGGGCACAGCATACATGGACAGATCCCAGGGTTTTTACCTGGGAGTTGTGATGGGGGAACGTAGAATGTGGGTTAGAAGGCCGACAAACTGAGGAAATAGTCAAAAAGTGGGCTGCTTGGAGCAGCATATTATTTTTGGAAAGAAGAATATTTTTTAAATTTGTCAATCTTTTTTTTGGTCGTCAACTTTTCGGTCCCATCGAGAGGTGGACCAAATGAGGGTTGTGGGTTTTTTTGAAAATTCCACCTGGGGTGCTTCCCATGTATGGGCACAGTACCCCTCGGACAAGGTTTGAATTTTGTAGACACCTCGGATTGACTTGAAATGACTTTAAAAAATATTCCCAAGCGTCAATCTTACTAAATAAATTGAACTTGAAGCCCAATCGAACCGTTATACGGGACCTTTGAATGTTCAAGAAAGTGTCTCTTAAAAACGCATTTTATTTATAACTTTATAGAACATTTTTATTTCCCATTACAACAATTTTAACAAACTTTAGTTCAACAAAAAATTTTGTGGACCTCCAGCTTTATCACTACATTGTGGATTGCGTCTAAATTTTTGTTTTAAAAAAAGAAAACATGAATATAAAAAAGCTATCCGTAATTACGTTACCGCGAGATCTCAGGCCCGTCCGTACGTACGTTACCGCGAGATCTCAGGAAAAGTAAATCGGATTGACATGCGTCGTTTGTAAAAGTAAATAGGCAGGGAGTAGGTGTGCAAGAAATAAAAAAATTGGGTACCCCTAAAATTTTTAAAAAAATAGGGGGTTATCCCTAAAATTTGAAAAATATGCGAATTATAGGTTCGCCTCATATAGGTTTATGTGTGCCTAGCGCGCGATAGTAATCTTAAAAAATTTTCTTACCTGCACGTCAAATCATTGATATAATATGGAATATAAGTCGTGGTTGGATTATCTATAGCAAAGTATAGACAAGGGTAAGATGTAAGAGATAACAAATTGGCTTTGAGTGCCGAATCCTAAAAATTTCCTTTGGTGGCAAGTTAGTCACAGTAACAAATTAGGCACTAAAGTGGACAAATTAATCAGAGTACCAGGTTAATCATGATGTGACAGGTTCAATGGCTTCTCTGACACTTTTGACTAGCTACTCTCAGGCTTAGATGGCTTAGATTTAGTCTTAGGCTTGGGCTTAGGCTTAAGTTTGGGTATAGGCTTAGGTTTATGCCTAGACTTAGGCTTTTTAAGTTAGTTATGAAGTGACAGGCTTAATGGCTTCTCTGACACTTTTGACTAGCTACTCTTAGGCTTAGATTTAGTCTTAGGCTTAAGCCTAGACTATGTCTAGGCTTAGGCTTAAGTCTGGGCTTAGGAATAAGTTTAGGCTTCTTAAGCTAGTCATGATATAACAGGTTTAATGACTAACCTGACACTACTAATTACACTTAGGCCTGAATATTGAACCAAAAGGGGTAGATTATGTGCCCCATTAACCCGCACTGAATTGACCCCAGGGCCGAAGGGGGGACGATGTCATTTCTGTCTAATATACTAATTTGAGACTTTTTTTGTAAAGCACAAAACTCTACCGAATACAAACTAGAATGTGCAACAATAGAGAATCCAAAACTACCACTTTCAACTAATGAATGAACATCATTTGCCGGCTCTCCACCATCAGTTTGCCTTAAAAATTTTAAATTTCTCTATTTTAACCTTTCTTCCTCTTACGCTCCATTCAACGTCGCATAAACCACCAAATGCCTAACATTTGGATATTGCGCCGGCTGGCGATATCCCAAGCTAGCATTGTTCAAAAGCTGCCTAACAACATTTACCGCAGACGGTATATTTTGTCCATAGCTTTGGACTTGAGTTACAGTGGCTAGCATATCAGTTGCTTTCTTCCCTTCCGAATCAGCAAAGCTGTATAAAAGTTTGGTATCAGCCGGCCCGGCAACACCGACGATTGCGAGACGAGTGTTGTTGATATGGAAAGCGCCATCGGGACTATAGTTGGATAAAGCGGTTGCGAGTGTTCCTTTAAACTAAAAATTGTGGAAGTGAAAATTGTTGAGAGCACAACAAATGGACTCACGTCACTCCAAGTTGAATTACCCAAAGAATTTCCTCTCAAACTGATATCCAAAAGTAGTGCAATATCATAGGTGACTTCAGTTACGTCACAACGTGGCTTAGGTGCTAAATTTTTTGGAGCTACAAACCTTCAAGATGGGGATGACAGTCAGTGACCAATGAATGACCTCCGGAAGTCGGAAGTGAACGCAATTATAATGTAAAAACGCACTTCCAGTTTCGGGTTCCGATTTTCGGAGGTGATCAACTGGCCACAGACCTGCAAAATTAAGGGGTTCGTTTATGAACTCCTATTCATCCATCGCTCCACGGACTTTGCGAACCATCCTCCCCCTTTAAAAATCTTACGTGCTGGTGGCGGCCGATTGCTCAAACACTGAACCGGAATATTTCTAATAAAATTCTGCCCGCTCTTATCAATACCATAAGTTGATATAACATACACTCCATACGAACAATTAAACGGCGTTGGTGCGATAAACTCATAGTTACAATTAATCCTCTGAACCAACTCTGATGTATACGAAACATCCCCTCTAGGTCCATAGATTTGAACATAATTCAATGTTCCGTTGCCGAGATTATTTGCGTGCAAAACAACATCATTCGGTACATCAGAAGACAACAATGGAGAAGGGTTGTCTAGAAGGCCGCCATCGAAGAAAGCATTTGAAGGATCTGTGAATCCAAGATAGACTTCAATGGAAGATCGTAAGCGGATAGTGAGGACACAAGCTACTGCTTGTGACTTTACTTCAAGTTTCCATGTTCCTGGTGGATTTGAGATACCGTTGGCGTACTAAAAAACTAGTGAGAAAAAGTGGGACAAAAAATTACATCAAAGTATGCAAAATAGGTATATTCGTAAAGACTAATGCCTTCAGATAAGACAACATTTGTGTCTAAAATTTAAAAAAATTATTTACCACTCTGGAGCTCGAATTGGGTGTCAAAAATTGAAAATTAGACAAAGTTTAAAAAACCCTTGGGGACGATTAGCAGAATCCTAGGGACCGTTGTCTCTTTCCTGCCCTTGACCCTGACCAATGCTTACTATTCGAATCGGTGACCGTCAACGAAATCCCATTCGCTGAAGGACCAGTATACGAAACCGTAAATGCTTGTGTCCCAGAATCGATTGGGAAATAAATTGATTGATCCGAACAATTCTGAACAATGATGTTGCCCAAATGCGCTGTTCGATACAATGTTGGGAGATAATATGGCAACAGATTTTGAACCAATGATCTTGACGTCGTGAAGAAAAGATCACCACCAGTCATTTGTGCAATATTGAACAAAGCCATGGATTCTCGTGAAGTATAATTTAAAGCGCTGCCACATGGAGCTGAGGTGTCTGTTAGGATCACATTTACCTATAATTGAAAAAATTATTCAAAAAAAACAAACATATTATTGAGGGTGTTGATTGATACTTAATTATTTAGATGTACATTTATTGTTATTCTCTTGTCGCATAAAAGTTCGCTTTAATGTTTCGCGCCAACCTTGCGAAGTCACACTACGCGAGCTGGCCTAGGATTCTCCCACTGATGACTAGGGGAGGCTAGTAGCTGTAACACCTCCATCTATGTTCGTACAAACTACAAAAAACGCTTAAAACTAACCGTTGCCCTCTTTATTTCCGCATTTTCATGAACTTCGCCCAAAATACCATAATCCATAGCCCCGGCTTGTGTAATAATCAGTACGACAGAGTTCGGACTATGAAACGCTGGATCATTAAGCGTATTATTCAACACTCGTAAAATCGGCCGCGGACAATTCGCACCACTTTCGCAAACAAACCCAGTAGATGTGTTGCCAGGACATTGATTTTGCGTTATATTCTTGAGCGCCGTGTTGATATCAGCAAAGTTGTTGGACACGACTTTCGGATACCACCATTGTTCATTTGAAGCCGAATCGAATGGGTAGAGAATGTAGTTGGAGATCCATTGGGATGAAGTAACTCGATCTGTGGTTACATTAGCAATGATGTTGGCGAGGTTGTTTGAAAGATAAAAGATTGCTCTGCCAGTTATGAAGCTGGTTTCTAGTAGAATGGCGAGGGTGATGCCGGTATCATTGAAAGTGATTTTCTGGGGGTCTTGGCAGTTGAGATATTGACAATTTGGTCCTAAAATTTGCATTTTATAATGCAACACAGTGGCGTAGCCACATCCCCAGGAATGGAGATGGGAACGGTGCCTTACGAGTTCCGAAGTTGGGGGCAAAAATTTTTTAAAATCATAAGATGGCTCGTTTTTTCTAGTTCGAGTTCCAGTTTCTAATGAGGAATTGGGACCGAAAAAAATTTTGGGAGGGTGGTGCCTTCTACAACTCCATAGTGCCGCCACGGCATACTCAATAACGGGACGATTTGATGGGACGAACAAGAATGGGGCATCTTGTCGTCCCGTTTTTTTCATCCTTCTCTTGGTCATCCCGTTCATATGTTATTTGAACGATCGTTCCATCCCGTTATTGTCTATGCCCATGGTCTGTTGCTGACCTCCCGAAAATCTTTGGGAGAGTTAATTTTGGCAAATCTGACCTCCAAATTCCGGTAGACAATTGCACGTTCCACCAGGCGCTGGCGTTCCACCATACAAACAGATTCGCTGATCACATGATGAACCTTCCCAATATGCTTCACATAAACAAGCGCCATTATAAAGATATCCATTCGCACAAGTCGCAATTGCTCTACAATAAGTTGGAGCAAATCGCTCGAATAAGTTTCCAAATTGATCGATTCCAGAAAATTTGACATAGAAAGAGGATTTTTGAGTTTGAGATGGATATCCGGGACAAGCGAAGCCTTGTGAAATCGTAGGATAGGTGCATATACGTCGGTCTTGGAAAGTAGCCGCATAGTATAGTGAACTATTACTGTATATGTAGGCATAATTAAGATGGCCGTCAATTCGGTTAATAACATTGTCGAAGTTCAAGGGTTCAAGACTAGTTGCATAGGCAGCTATGTGATTGTTGTTTGATTGAGTTTCTCCTAAAATTTGACAGAAGTTTTAAAATTGCCATATGTTTAGCCCTTCCCTAAGGGGAGGCAGCGCCACCACTGGAAAGAGAGGGGGTTTAGCGGGAGAGGAATAAGGTAGGTTCTCTGATTTAAAGGACTTCCAGTCAGCTACAACCATATGAAAAATGATATATTCGGAAAGATCATGAAAAATGGAGCATTTTTTGTTTTTACGGCATGTTCTGA
>JAQGCP010000668.1:0-15428 GCA_034699885.1 Acrobeloides thornei | reverse complement strand
ACCAATTCAAATGCTTCTACTAACACTTATTTTTTATTTTCCATTATGTGATGCTAATCAATTACTTGGTGGACAGAAAGTAACTGCTAGTCAGAAATTAATATTGATAGTTATTTTTGCTGGATTTTTTCTTGGATTCTATTTAATTCGAAAATGTATTTATCGTTTATGGAAACTTTACCGAAAAAATCATGCAACTTCGAATGTAACATTAGAATATGGACCAATTTCTAGAGAAGCAAATATTGTCTGTGATGCTGGATCACAAAATCATGATCTTGCCCGATATACGAAAGAAGATGTATTACAATCACAATGATTTTACACAGAATGAAATCCTGACCAATTGATTAGCTGGTGGTTGATCCAAATCTGATGCATTTATACTGCTCATATCGGTTACCCACCCATATGCCATTTCAATCACCAAAGCATAAGAATCCGTTTCATGTAGCACACAACTACGCTTAACATACTGATTAATAAAACCAGTTTCATAGAAAGATCTATGAAATTCTTTTGTTTCGAGGCTATATTTTACGCAAAGTTGAGTGTTGTTTAAAAATGTTTTCACAGCATCAAGAACAATCTCGAAGTGAGATCGATAATGGGGTACGAACTTTCCAACTAAAGAAATGGGGCTTTGATGCGTACGATATAGCTAAAAGATTTTTATAAATAGTAAATATTTGCATACCTCAAACCATTGCCGGATAAAATTTTCATAATTTGTATCTGAAGTCATGATTTCGATAGTCAATCGGTTAGCTCCATTTAATTTGCCATCACAAGTGAAATGCAATACTTCCTCACTTCCGTGTAATACCAAACCTACATATATAATTTCTTTCGGTGTCGAAGGCAATTGTACAATTTCGGGATTCGCACAGACTTTTCTTATGTATGGACCATCAAAATAATCATCGAGAGTCAATTCATCGACTATGATGTAATTATCTAAAATAATTAAAATCATATTGTTTTTTAATGCAAAATATGGGCAAAACCGAGAACCACTCCGAGTCCTAGGTCCTATCTCCCATCCAAGCGGCAGATTTCCTCCTCACCAGAGCTCGAGCCCCAGGGCCAATCTCCTATCCACAGATCCGATCATGAGCCAATCATGGCCGATTACTCCACCATCAAAAGCCGATCCCCTTCCTAGGATCAATCATCAGCTCCAAGGCAGAACCTCTATTTCAACGCCGAGCACCAAAGTCAACTCTACCCCCCCCCCTTTATCGTCATAAGCAAACCCTCTTCCCAGGACCAATCGTCAGATCCAGTTCATCCACTACTCTAACGCCGATCTTCAGAGACAATTTGAGCCCTCTCAAGGCCTCCCCTTTTCGGGCCGACCCGTTCCCTTAGAACCGAGCTCCAAAGTCGATTCTAGCTCCAGAGTCGAACCTCAACGACCGTCACCCGAGCTCCTCTCTCACCCCATCACTAAAAGCCGACCCTACTTTTCCGGGCCGATTCCCTTCCCCAACGACGAGTTCCAGAGCCAACTCAAGGCCCCAGGACCTATCCAGTGTTTATTTTTGTACAAAATAAGAGACGTTTTGTACAAAATAAGCGCTTCTTTTATACAAAACGCCCCTTATTTTGTACAAAAATAAACACTGGACCTATCTCCAAGCTTCAAAACCGACCAATCTATGAATCACAATAAAGCAAGCGTTTATACAGTTCGGGAATTTGCGAATCCGATTCCCAGATAGAAAAACCCCAGAAACTATGATTTTAACATTAAAAACAAATAACTATCGATTTTCGCTTCAATACACAGACCCATTCCAGATCAGGGGTTTTCCCGAAATCAGGCCAATTTTTGGCATCTATACTTTTTCTAACTTTTTTTTTCTAAGGCAAAATCAAGTGGGATTCAAACCTGCAACCTTGTGGGAAAAATTAAAAAGTCCATTTTTTTCAAAAAGACCAAAAATATTTTTTTCGTGTCAAAAATATTTTTTCATGTAGATGACCCCCCTTTTATTGAAAAATATTTTTTTGAAAAATTTTAAAAAATTTCCCTAACTCCCGGATTCGAGTTTTATGGTCTCGGGTTCTAATCCCACCTGAGTCGATTTGATTTTGCCTTGGAAAAAAAGTTAAAAAAAGTATACTTTTAAAAAAAGTTAGAAAAAGTATAGATGCCCAATTTTTTCACGGCTTAGGCTCGTTTCGAGGTCGGGAGCTCGGCTCTGGATTCTAAAATATTTAGTTCAGGTGGATCTTATATCTTGCATTATCTAAAAATCCCTTACCAAAAATTTCATCCAGTTTTAAGCCACAAAGACTGTCAGTTACGTCTATCAATGTTCCATCAAAGCATACTCCATATCTTCCGCGAAATCTACTTCCAGTTTTCGTTGTAACAAGTTTCATCAAATTCAATAAATCCTTTGAATAACAGCGAATAGTATCAAAAACGACATCATTCAAATTTGTCAATACTTCATCGACGGTCAGTTGCGAATACGGAGATGACACATCTCCCTTAATTAAGTTTGTCCCATCAAATTTAATTATATAGCTAGCGCATCTTTTTCTGTCTTCTTTTGTCGCATAAAGATGAATTTTTTCGTAATCAACATATAAGCCTTCAGATAGTCGAAGAGGCAAAATATTTTTGTGACGAATGATGACGTTGTTCCAAAATTGGCTCACGAGTTGAATTCTTTCAATTTGATCTTTGTCCAAGAAAGAAAACAAGTCGCAGATGATTTCAGGCGTCGCAATCATTTCGAATACCGATTCGTACTTCTAAAATAATCTAGAGTTGATTAACTTAGCACTAATTTGGATGGATTCGTATAAAAAAGAATTGATGCTGTAATTTTAACGGCTAAAGGAATGCGTATGAAGTAAATAAACTTGTTCCAATGCTGCTTTTTAAATATAAGAATTTTTAAATGAATCCAATTGAAATTCACTGAGATATGATCATTTGAAATATATAGGGTGTCCCCAAAAAGTGGAATTTTCGTGATTTTTCAAGAATTTTGGGCCCGAAATTTTTTTCTTTTAAAAAGGACCCCTATAAGAGTAATTTGAAGCGAGGATTCAATTGCTCGCACTCCCAAAGCGTGGAAACGCTTCCTTGATCCTAATTCAGGGTAGCGTGTTGAAGCAAAAATGAAAAAAATTCGGATTTTGACGGATATCCGACTACATAGGGTTTTCCTATGCGAAAAATCGATTGCGCGTGTTTTTGAAACGTGAAAACGCTTCCCTGGTCCTAAAAAGTGGTAAATTGTGATTTTTGATAAATTACATATGGTATATTACGGTTGCCATGTACACAGGCGCAGTGCGAACTACATGGATAAAAATGCCGCAATGCCAGTCGAAAAAGCTGTTTCAAAAAAACTTCAAACAATTTCAAAGATCATGGTTGAAAATTCCAGTGCGTTTATTGATCAAGATGGAAATTTGGAACCTTTATAATTTTTTGTGTTAATTTTTTTTATTAAAAAATAAATAAGTATGTGCAAATTAGTGTTATATCCAAGGTACAGGATTGGTGTCCGAGCCGGGAAGGGATTTTTCAGGACGCACAATCTCGGTAATCCCAACATTGTGCGCCATGAAAAACTTCGACTCAGGACCAATGATTTCCTGGCCCTGATTCAAGGAATAAAAAGTTTTTGAGGCACTATTGGGGTATACCCCTTATAGGGTACCTTTCCGTAGTCAAAATCAAAAAATTACTTCAGATTGTGTTCTCAATGTCTAAAAAGACCCTGACACCAAATTTCAGCCAGTTTGGAGAACTTTTTGAAAATCCGAGTTTCTGGCCCTCTTGGTCCCCCCGTTGGGGTCAAGAACGCGAATTTTTTAAAAGTTCTCCAAATTGGCTGAAATTTGGTGTCAGGGGGGGGGGGTTTAAATTCCTTCAGATTCGACTTCCCATGTCGAAAAACTCCCGAGTACAAAAATTCAGACGATTTGGAAATTTTTTATAAATTTGATTTTTTTACTTCTTAGTTCCCCAAGGAAAAAAATAGAATTTTTTCGCGCTCGGTAATGCGCACAATCGATTCTCCACTAGAAAAACCCCGGAGGAGTCGTTTTCGTAAAGATTCGATGCAACGCTCAAAAGCACCTTATTTATTGAACAACCCAATACCAATTCTTTTGATTCTATCTCGAAATTTATATAAACAAAATTTAGAGCCCGAAATTTAGAGAGAGAAAATTTAGATAACGTTAGAAAAATGCAATTTTTAGAATCTATTGAGTTGATCCAAAAATTCTACGACTTTTTCACGTGAAATTAGGTCCATAACTCGTATAGGGGTAATTTTATGCGGAGAATCGACACGTTCCTCCAGTTTTTGAAAAAAGTACAAATTTTTCCTAAGGGTCTCCCTTATGTTTTTCCGATTTTTAAAAAAATGATTACCTTTTCGAATTTTTTCACTCAAAAATTATATTTTTCACCAAAAATCATCATAAATTTGCTATTTTTGCCTAAAAATGCAATTTTTAGACATTTTTTGGCCAAAAATGCGATTTTTGGGCAAAAAATTCCATTTTTAACCAAAATGGGATAGTTTTTGTCCTTCGGCCGAAAATTTACTGGGGGGGGGGGTGGTCAAGCCTCCAAGTGCGGGGGATTCACTAGTGGACCTCTATCCACCTATGGTGGGACTGGCCCCATGGAGGTTAGATGGAAGAATGAATGACCAACGGGAGGAAGAAGTAAGGGGGACAACCAAAAAATTGATTTTTTTAACATAATTTTTGATATTTTTTAATGATGAATGAGTTAAAAAATCCTCGATAATCAATTTATTTTCATCTCGTTAACACCGAGTATTCTATTCGACAGTCATTAATGACTTTTCCTCGGCGAACAATGAGACATATTTGTATATTCTCGAAAATCAACTTACTGTTTAACAATGCATTCAAATTTATTAGAAACACAGCGTTCAAAACATATGATTAGAAACAAAAAAGACTTAGAAATCGTATTTTTGAGGAAAACTCTTCCTAGAAAGTTTTATTTGAGAAAAATGATAAAACCGATCATAATTCGACTAAATGGCGCCGCATTTTGATGAAAGTTTTTTCCCGGTGTCATCTAGTATTAGCTTTTGCATAAATAACCTTGAATATCATTCATATTGGAATAAGTATTTTTTTGTAACTTCAAAAGAGTTTTTTTGTAACTTTTATTTTGTAAATTGAAAAGAGTCTTTTTGTAACCTGGAAAGAGTTTTTTTGTAACTTCAGAGGAGTTTTATTGTAACTTTCGTAAAAGCCTAAGGCCTAAGTCTTAGGCTTAGGCCTTAGGCTTAGGCCTTAGGCCTTAGGCATTAGGCATTAGGCTTATTTTAAACTATTGGTGTATTTTTTGAGCGGCAACAACTTATGATACAACCCAATAAATCATTTTTTGAAAAAATTACAAAAAACACCAAAAAAGTTGCAAAAAAAACTGTTCGAAAGCTACAAAAAAACTCCTCTGAAGTTACAAAACAACTCCCCTGAAGTTACAAAAAAAACACCATTTGAAGTTACAAAAAGATTCTTTTCAGGTTACAAAAAGACTCTTTTCAAGTTACAAAATAAAAGTTACAAAAAAACTCTTTTGAAGTTACAAGAAAAAACCGGATCCTTTAGTATATATGTTGCAACCGATATTGAGATTCAACCGACTCAGAGACAGTTAACCAATTATGAGTTCCCCAAGATCGGATAACCGAATTTGAGACAACAAACTTGGCTCATGATCAGTTAACCGATCTCTAGCCAAGATCATAGATACAAAAATTGAAACTAGGCTGTTTCACAACGGCTGTTTGACAACGAAGTAATTTCCGATACTTTGTTGATTAATCGTGTTGCCTGATTTGCAAGAAAATTTGTATATTGAAACGATGTTTGCAAATCAAGCAACATCAATCAACAAAGTATCGAAAATTACTTCATTGTCAAACAGTCGTTGTGAAACAGCTTAGTACCACTTTTTGTATCTACGATCTTGGTTCAAGATCGGTTAACTGATCATTGTTGTCTCAAAATCTGTTAACCGATCTTGGGAACTCATAATCGGTTAACCGTCACTGAGTCGGTTGAATCTCAATATCGGTTGCAATATATATATATATGGTTTATCTCGTCATTAATTAAAATTGCATTAAATCAATACATGTATTGTGAGTTTTTTCTTCTTATATTAATAAAATTGAATAAAATTTCTTTCGAATTTACGAGTGAAAGTTTATAGAACTTATACAGGGTGGACAAAAAAGGGCACTTTTTTTATTTTTTGAGAATTTTTTTTTGAAAATTTTTTTAAAAGATATTCTGTTTTGACCCATATAGGATAAAAATTATGCGAGAGATCGATTTTTGAGGTTATTTTTAGGCTAGGACTTTAAAAAATAATGAGCATTCAAAAAAATCGATTTTGATGGCTTCTAATTCAGATTTTTTTAAATTTTTACCACTTTTTCTAGTCCTAGCCTAAAAATAATATCGAGAATTAATCTTTCGCTTAATTTTTACTCTAAATAGATCAAAACAGGCATCTTTGAGAAAAAATTTTAAAAAATTTTTTCTCGAAAAATCACAAAAAGATACCCTTTTAGTAGCTCACCTTGCATATGGTGTATGCAAGAAAAAAATCTGGAGGTTCAGTTTTCCCCTTGCTAGAAAACAATCGAATATATTTGAAAGTTGTTTTTGAGCAGTTATGAAATAAAAAAATCCGTTATCGATGAAGAAAGATGAGGTTGATTCATCTAGGAAATGAATCAAACATATTTATTTTCCCTATCTTTGTAAGAATTTACACTCATCTTTTACCAGTTGATAAATGAATTTTTGAATTCTCTTTGTCATTTTTTAGGCTTCATCCTGGCTAATTTGTTTAACACATTTGCTCAAAAAGGTCGAATGAAAAACTGGCTCTTATCACTCATTAAAAGTTCTTTGTTGTTCATTCAAAGTATCATAGTATTGATGTTTTAATAGCCTAAAAAAGCTGATAAAAAAGACTTAATGAATTTGTTTGTTAGATCTCTAACCGGAAATTGCCAAGTCATCATTAAAAACAGATATGATTAAAAAAAGATGAGTTGCATCGTACCATCGGGCACTAATTTCTTAATGTTACACAAGCTTACAAACAAGATACAATCATATCAAATGCCTACGGACATCTAAAAAAACAAAAATGATATCAGCGAGGTAATTTTTCATGAAGTCTATATATGAAACCTAACATTACGATGAACATGTAGTCAAAAGATCGTAGTTAAATCTCTTAAAACAAAAATAACGACAAAAAACCGACCGGTTTTATCGAAAACTTGTGATTTTCAATACAGAATGAGGAAAAGAATGGCACATTTATAGACAAAACACGGCGCTTTTTGGAAATTTTCTTTAAAGATTTTTGACCTCCATGGCGCCACCCTGTAGATTGTCTTTAAAAAAAATTATGCTCTATACATGATCAAATTTAAGAATGGATAGGCCAGTCTTGTTTACTAGCTAAAATTTAATAAAAAATTGATAAGTGACTTATGGAGTGATGAGCACTTTTGGGTGCAGCCCTTTTATATTCTAGCCTTGTGATAAACGTCTTGTTATTTATATTTTATTAAATTCGATTTATTAAATACGAAGGAAAAATTTGAATGGATTTGGATGTCATCATAGATGATGTAAATGGTGTTGTTACAACCAACATTTGTGGTGTTATTACTGGTGGTGTTGGAGGTAGCGTTAGTGGAGCTTGTTCTAGAGTTATCATAGGTGGAGTGTGTCATTATGATCCTATCATAGCTAAATTGAATAAACTTTTCGAAGTTTTGGCTAGTATAGTGGGCATTTATGATGGATTCGAATGTGAACACGAACAAGATTCGAAATGTGACAAGCATGTGTATACTCAAGTGGTAAATGGCGCAAACAAAAATCACTGGATATCAGGAGAGAATAAAAAATCTAAAGAAGAAGGTATAGAACGATTATACAAGAAAATCGAAGAACAAGAGTTCGAACTAGAATTTGAACGCAAATTCAATATCCTAGAGGAAGTGAGTGTTAAATGTGGGAAATCCATGATTGATTCACTTATGCAAAAACATCAAAATACCGAAAATTTCGTTGCGAATCCATACAACGTGTTAACAAGCGGCCACTTGAAATTAAGTGATTTTGAAGAATCAAAAATTAAAAAAAACGTCGAAAAAAGATTCGGTTTTATGAATGTTCTTTTAGATCATTATGTAGCCGAATTTACGGAAGAACTAGCTACCGCATCAAATGAAAGGAATATACATGATGCTATATCCAGTTTTATTCAAAACATCGCTTCAACAACTAGTCAATGTCTCGAACAAGAAGAGATTACAAAAATTCAAAAACAACTTGATTGGGCAAGAAACCTATTAACACCTGGACAGCCTAATATTCTCAATATTTATGTAACAAATTTGATGGTGAATCAATTTTTGGGGTGGTCGGAAGCCGAGGATTCATCACGAAAAGAAAAGGATAATAAAGAAGAAAATTTTTCCGAAAATTTGTATATCACTGGTGTTTTGGTTCAAGGTTTGGATTATTGTAAAGAACTCGATAGACCCAAAAGTGTTTTGTTGAATGTTCATGCAGAAGTAAAACTATGTGATTTTGGTATATCAAGAATTTTGGAAGAATCTTTTGCTAGTAGTGATGTTGGAACCACACGATATCGGTCGTCAAAGTTAGACGTGGATCCGGAAAAATATGGTTTTCGTTCGAGTCTTTGGAGTTTAGGAAAAACAACCTTATGTGATTTTGGGTTAGCAAAGATTTTGGACAATTCATCTAATACAACAACTGCTGGAACTATAGCATATTGGCCACCAGAAATCAGCTATTATCCGATTCTCGTTGATTTTCGTTCGGATGTATGGAGTCTAGGCATGAAGATTTTAGAAGGGCTAAGATCCTGTAACCCTTACAATTTAATGCATCGTGATTTAAAACCAGACAAATTACTTTCGCATAAAAACGACGAAGTCAACTTATGTGATTTTGGAAAATCCCGTTTTTTGGGAAGTAAATCAGGAAAGCGTGATGAAGAAAGTTTTAAGAATTTTAAAATAAAAAAACAGCATTGTTCAAAATTTTTTCTTTTTTCATATTTATCTTTAATTAATACTCTGGTACTTTCTTCACCTGTATTCAACCTTTTCCTGGCTTCTTATTTAATCCAAAGCAATGGGCTCGCTACAGCAATGTAGTTTTATTTTTAATAAAACTTTAAAACACAAGATTTCAGTCCAATTTCACTAAAAGCAAGTAATAGCAACGATCCGAGATGTGAATTTTGGGATGACAATAAAGAATGTTTGACTTGTGAACGGTTTTATATGAAAATGGAAAATTCCGATTCCAAAATTTGTCTAGATAAATGTCATCCTTTTCAATATGGTACTTTTGTTGGGCATAGAATTGAATGCCGTGATTGTTCGGATGCATGTAGTGAAGGGTAAGAATTATAAAAAATCGGAAAATCTGATTTTAGATGTCGTGGTCCGAATTTGAATGTTTCAAAGAATGGATGTAATCGATGTAAATATGGGGCTGAAATCGATGGACAAGTAAAAGTTTAAACATAAATTTTAATTTTTAAACTTTATTTTTTTATCGAGTGGGTGGACGATCATTGATATTTTACCTGATCTTAAGTAAAAGTGCTACAGAGTGTTCAAAAAATGTGACCCGTGTGATTTTTCTTTTGCCTAATTTACAATAAGATTGATTTTTTTCAAAAAATTAGAATCGAACGATTTAAAAACGAGTGATTTCATTGAAAATCAGGCAAAAGAATCGGCGAAAAATGACCAAAAGCTGTTCTTTTGCTTGATAATCAATCAAATCATACGTTTTTAAAATTTTCGATCCTATTTTTTTTTGTTGAAAAATATCAATTTCATCACGGCGAACTTTTTTGGGTCAAAACTTCATACGCGCCGAAATCGCTCAAAATGGTTGATAATTGCTTGTAATATATGGAAAAAATGTTTTCATCATGTTTTGAGTCTGTTGTCAGGGATTCAAATTTTTTTGGAAAATCTCCATAAAAACATAAGGGGGGGGACAAGCTGATTTTTGGCAAAAATTTTTAAATTGCTTCGAAACTTGTTGCAAATTGTTAGCATAGGTAAAAATATGAATTTGTGTCATTTTTTCGACAATTTTACTGTTCTCGAGTTTTCATGCTTCTTTGCTGTATTTAGGGTTGCATCAATGAAATATTTCATCTTTCATTTCACGAAAGATTTGAAAGATTCATTCACAAATTTCATTGAAAACCAAGCAAATGAAAAGCAATCAAGAGACAATATCTCGAAAGTTGGACCTAGGTGGCCATAGTGTTAAATGGTTCGAGTGCACTCCAATTTAAATTTATTTAGTGAGATTGATGCATGGGAAAGTTTTTAAAAGTTATTTCGAGCCCAAATGGTGTCCCCCAAAAATACAAAACCTTGTCCGAAACTCAATACCCCCGATTTTATGTGCATTTTTTGAATTTTCTAACCTGTCTAAAACACCCAAGAAAATTTTTTTGGACAAAATTTCATTCTGGCAGATGTATTTCAACACGTAGAACATTTCTAATGTGATTTCGAAAAAATTTTTTCGATACCTCACACTATGGTCGCCGTGTAAAAATGGGACAAAAATCGAAAGTTCTCGGATTCTTTCGAAATCAATCTAAAAATGTTCTCCGTGTTGAAATACATCTGAGTAAAAAATTATCTATGCAGTTTTAGACAGGTTGGAAAATTCAAAAAATGCAACTAAAATCGGGGGTATTGAGCTTCGGACAAGATTTTGTATTTTTGGGGGACACCATTTTGGCTCGAAATGACTTTTAAAAAATTTCCCATGTATTAAAAGACCAGTCCAGTAATTTACAATCATATGAAAAATGATATATTCGGAAATTTCAAGAAACATTGAGCATTTTTTTCTTTTACGGTATAGTCTGAAAAAATTTCAGTTTCGAGATATTCGCGTTTGAAAATTACGATTTTTAGCGAAAAAACATTTAAAAAAGTTTGAAAATTACAACGAAAACATGTAACTTCAAATAAATAAATAAAAATGTCGATAGAATAAAATCGATATGAATAAAATCGATAAACTTTGCAAAGTTGGCGGCATTTTAACAATTTTTTATCGATAAAGTGAGATTAACACATGAGAAAGTTTTTAAAAGTCATTTTGAGTCAAATCGAGGTCCGCAAAAAATTCAAAACCTTATCTGAAGCTCAATACCATCGATTTTACGTGTATTTTTTTAATTTTCTAACCTCTCTAAAACACCCAGGATAATTTTTTTCGGCCAAAATTTCTTTCTGGCAGATGTATTTCAATATGGAGAACATTTCTAGCGTGATTTCGAAAAAATCCGAGAAACTTCGAAACTTCCAGAATGCGAAGTTCATTGACAGCTCTGATCAACGCCGAGCTGGCGTGCAAGTTCGAACTCAGTTTGAGTGTCGTCTTCCTCTAGAAGTTCTTCCAAAGCTTCATCTTCCAGTTCTCTCGATTCTCCGGTTATTGGTTTGTCTTCAAGGTCGAAATTTTTTTGAATTTTGAAACCAGTCTCGGCATGTGCTCTCGCCTATAACTTTATTTCCATATATAGCACAAACCTCTCGATGGGCTTCCGCGGCAGTTTTTCTGATTATATAGAAGCAGTAATACGTGGCGTAAATGGGTATTGTCAATTTTCATCTTAATAATGGCCAAATATAAGCAGATTCAATTTTCAAATATCTCAAATAAGCATCACAACATTTCATCATTATTTTGGAAAAATAATGAAGTCTTGTGTTAATTAATACAACGATAAACTGGGCGCTGGAGACTTCTGCAAACACCTAATTGTAGTAGCATTTTCTTCATAACAGAATTTTTTCGCAAAAGTAATGTCCTACAAAGTTGTTCCTGAGATTTCAAACTACAACTTTGTAGAACATTACTTTATCTGAAAAATTTCTTTATGAAAAAAATAT
This sequence comes from Acrobeloides thornei, assembly GCA_034699885.1. Taxonomy (NCBI): domain Eukaryota; kingdom Metazoa; phylum Nematoda; class Chromadorea; order Rhabditida; family Cephalobidae; genus Acrobeloides; species Acrobeloides thornei. The sequence goes on along the minus strand of JAQGCP010000668.1, from coordinate 3,387 downwards.
TATATAAACTAGCGAGATGGCATATTACTTACGCGTGCCCTGTAATTTTTGATAAAGATGCAAAAAATGGAATCGGGTGGGAGTTGAGATCTAACATTAATGAAGATTTGTTTGGGATTCAATAATTTTTATAAGTTGATTCTTTTAAAAGTCGAACCTGCACCAAGTAAAAGACGAATGACTTAGCCATTTGACTTTTGAGCTTCAATTTTCTTTCGTTCTCTTGGGACAGTCTATAGTTTCTTTTATGCATCTCATAATTGTTTAATTCTTAGAAAAGAGCACCAAGAGGTACAGCAAGGACGTTAAAACGTAAACCAAGCAAAATAAGAAATTGTCGTATGAATGCTAAAAAGCCACTATTATCTTGTTTAATAACTAACGAAGTGAACGAAATTTCCGAAGTTGATGTTACTTTTTCGAAAAAGAATATAGAAAGTGATATAGAAGACTTAAACAAGACGATCAGAGAAGCAATTGAAATTTTAATTACAGATTATTAACAAAGTATTAAAATGATATAAATTGCTAAAAGCAATTTATATCAGAGATTTAGTCCCTGTTTGAAAAATCCGATCTCTAAGTGGAACCTGCTACCCAAGCCGATGCAATGGAGATTTCAAACGACTATGAAGAATGATTGATGGAAAATGGTATGCTAGCCAAGCCGATTAACTACGATCAATATATGTTGTTTTTCGGGAAATCACGAACTCAGGATTTTGAATAAAAACGTTTTTAAATTTTCGTTTCAATAATAAATTAATATTGAAAATCAGGCAATAAAAGTAAGCAAATTTTTCTGAAAAACACGTAATTTTCAAAATGCTACTCTTCCACCAAATTAATGGATTTTTGAGAAATTTTTTTGCAAAAATGAAAAGGAAGTCTAGCTCTACAACATCAAGGTCTCTGATTTTGCAAATTTTGTTTTTTTCGTGAATAAAATGTTCTTCAAAACTTAGTACCACTATTTTTCACAAATAAAAGCAAAATTTGCAAAATCGGAGACCTTGGTGTTGTAGAGCTAGATTTCCTCTTCATTTTTGCGAAAAATTTTTTCAAAAATCTATTAACTTGGCGGAGGAGTAGCATTTTGAAAAGTACGTATTTTTCACAAATTTGTCAAAAATACTACTTCTCCGCCAAATTAACAGATATTTTATTTTAACACATATGTTCGACAAAAAATTATGTTTGAGTGTTTTTTATCGGAAAAATTTCGTTATTTTTGCTCAACATACTCAATAATCTTATAAAGAAATTCGCATATGGTCACTTTCGAACACATTTTTGGACCCCTTGAAAATTTGTTTTCGAAAAAATTTTTGCGGATTCGTGTTCAGCATAGTTGATAATACTATTTTACGCCTTTGTGTCATTTGGTCCTTCCGGGGTTAATTCCTGATTCAATCGGAAACATTTTATAGAAGAAAAAATCTTTGACGAAAAAAGGACTATATAAATAGTTTTAGGCCTTTGAAGGGATTTTAATTTTATAAAAAGTGAAAACCTATAGCCATTATCATTATATCTAACATAAAATCGGACTTGTTAACAATATAAAAAACGAAATGCTTTTTCTTAATATAAACCAGGGTTGTCAAATGTCCTTATTAATAAGATTTGTTCTTATTTTTACACAATTTCCTTATTTTAAAAAATAATCAAAAAATTCGATTTCACGTCACTTGACCGAAAACGTCACTTGACCGAACGCGTCACTTGACCAAAACGTCAGTTGATCGAAACGTCACTTGACCGAAACGTCATATGACCGAAAAGTCACTTGAACGAAAGCGTCACTTGATCGAAAAATCATCTGACTGAAAATTTTTGATGGTTGTTCTAAAAATCACTTGCTCGAAAAAACACGGGAAAGAGTGAGAAGAAGGCGCTTAGGCCTTAGGCTTAAGCCTATGGCCTAAGCTTAAGGCTTAAGCCTTAAGCCTAAGGCCTAAACCCAAGGCCTAAACCCAAGGCCTAAACCCAAGGCCTAAGCCTAAAGCCTAAGCCTAAAGCTTAAGCCTAAGCCTAAGCCTAAGCCTAAAGCCTAAGCCTAAAGCTTAAGCCTAAAGCTTAAGACCTAAGCCTTAGGTATAAAAAAATTTTTCGATCAAGTGACGCTTTCGGTCAAGTGACTTTTCGGTTATATGACGTTTCGGTCAAGTGACGTTTCGATCAACTGACGTTTCGGTCAAGTGACGTTTTCGGTCAAGTGACGGCACACGGGCCTAAATATAGGACTATATGAACCATAGATAGGTTCACATGGTCAAATATATCTACAGACAGATCCATTTGGACCTAGCTCCAATTTTAGAACACCTCTCTCACAAAAGACACAAATATCAACATAATAAGCACATTATACAATTTTTCCAAAATAACAATATCTGCTTCGGAAGGCCATCTTCAAGTCTATTATCAAGGAAGTGACCCTGGGATTACGATATCTGGCACACTATACGTCTATAGCTTTCCAAATTTGACCAGTATGATAGGAGTTTACACTTACCCTACAGACGATATTTATAACGTAAACACAAACCTCAGCTCCATTACACTCTTTTATGTCGGTGATTCAAACAACAAGATTAAAATCTTGTCAAGAATCAGGGAATACCACGCTGCTAACTGCTCTACTGATGATAATCTTGTCTTTTTATCTTCATATCTTTATATACCGAAAGAAATAAGTGCAACAAATGATGGTAGTTGTCAGCTAGCTGTTATAATGCCATTGTCAAAAGTGGATAACATGGCCTATTTTCTTTATTTTGATGGAGGATTATTGGAGAGTGAAAACGGGAGTCAAATTTCGATATTTACCGGATATAACAAGTCTGATGAGCTTGTTAAATTCAGCTATATAAAGAAAGATATTGTCGACCATACTCCGCTGAATGGGATTTTGATCTCTTTTATTATTCCGCCAAATATATGGTGGTGAAAAAATTTCAGGACATCTTATATGATTTTGTTAAGCTCTAAAGTGGTAGACATATCGGGTTGTATCATAAGTCCTTGAGGAATTTTTCAAGCTTCTCAAAACGCTATTTTCCATTCATTCTTGCTGTAAACTTTTTTCAGGACTATGTAAAAGATGCTGGACTTTGACTTCATATTATGAAAGTCCAGCATCTATTACATAGTCCTGAAAAAAATTCATCGAAAACGGATGAAAAATAAGGTTTATAGAAGCTATAATACAACCTGAAGCATAGCCCCAGGAGATATCTAAGGAGGAGGGTCTATGAGGATGCCTATAACCATATGCCGATATCCATAGCCTTAAAGGACCAGTTCGGTAAGTTACAATCATATGAAAAAATGATATATTCGGAAAGATCATGAAAAATGGAGCATTTTTTGTTTTTACGGCAT
>JAQGCP010000667.1:0-15429 GCA_034699885.1 Acrobeloides thornei | reverse complement strand
TTTTGTTGGGGTTAAAACTTATAACCCCTAATTTTGACGCATTTTTTTCAATTTTTTGACCCCCGAAAAATTTTTTCGATGCGCGTCGATTTTTCGTATGATTTTACCCCTATATAGGCTGTTTTGGCAAAAAAAATTTTTTTCGGAGAATGACCCCCAAATGAGATCCCCCTTTAAAATCGATGTCACAACCGCAATTTAAAGGGGGTGTACTTTGTAGCCGCATCTCGAAAAAAATTTATTCTCACAAAATAGACCCTATTACCCCTAATTTTTTACGGGGAATCGATTGCGCGCATTCCCGAATTGTGAAAATGCTTCCTTGACCCTGATTCAGGGAAAAATTAGGTTTTTGGAGCGAAAATTGTCTTTTTTTCGTATTTGTTGCCAGCTTATTTTTGAGAAGTTTCCTATACCAACATAACATGAAATAATGAAAGCTTTATAATAAATAACATAAATTTTTTTAAAAGCAAGAATATATACAAAGTAATATACAATACAACCAAATAAAACAATAAAAAATCTAAAGTTTCGTATCAAATTCATAGTTTCTCAGCGTTTGAACCTAGGCAAGTTGTCGAAAAAGTGTTTCTTCCTCTTTGATAACGGCGCAGCGTCGGATATCCTCGTTGATAGAAGCATGCAAAGATTCTATGGATCCTATTTTTAGCCTTTTAGCTAGATTGGTTAGGGATGGAGACCCCCTCCCCCTGGGAAATCTTGTGTCCGGACCCTTCATTAGCTCAAAATCTTTTTTCAAAGTTTGGATACCGTTTTTGAATGTTTTTTTTGTTTTTAACTTTTTCGACATTAAAAAACGAAAATTTTTTTAGAAAATATTTTAAACAATGAGTAACTCGACACTTGAGGGCGATTATATTGCTTTGAAACCAAATCGTGATCTTTTAAACACGCAATTTGAAAAGTATATGCTGTCGAACGATACTTGTCCAATATCTAAACTTAAGCTGGAGAAAAATGGTACGTTTTGTCATAATTTGCTGTTATTTTCTCTTTTCCAGTACACCATTTGCTTCCGACTGAAAAGCAATGGGCTTTTCAATATGTGAAGATGTATAGCCAGTTTGATAAACTTGTCGTGGATCGTCATTATTCAACCACGGATCATGTTCGATTTTATTTGGTGTTGGAAAATGGTTTTATTATGACAACTTCATTTAATTGTCAGGTGTGCTAATATTTTTTAGTTTTGAGATCCTACTACATTAAACATGTAATGTGTGTCTGTGATTACGATCTCAGGAACGATTGATTTAAACCCGAAGTGTCATTGCAAACGTTGTAGGGATGATGAGAGAAGACGATTGACACAAAAATAATGAAATTAGACAAAAAAAATTTTCAAAAAAAGATTAGCTATAGCAGGGTCGGAGCGGGACTGCGACCGCACTTCCATTGTTACGTCCTGAGAGTACTCTTATGTGTTAAGGGGTCCGTCTCGAGGACTGCCGAAACGGACTCTCTTCGTACAAGTCTGCTTCCTTTGTCTCTCACTGAATACGTCACTGGTCTACGGTTATTTTAGGCTCGAAAGTGGAACAACCAACGTATTGTGCATAAAGTGCTTATTCCTAACGATAAATTTGGCATAGATGGAACCAATAAATATGATCGCTTGCCGGAAAGTATTATTTTTCCTGACGAAAACTACGCATTTGTTGGCAATGGCTGTGGAGCGGTTACACTTTTTCGCACTTATAACCGCGATAAGGAGACTAAATGGACGGTACGTCTTCACCTTGAAATATGATATTTATTGGATTTTAATATTAAACATAGCTAATTTATTTTTTTTAATTTGATAAATTAGTTTCCTAATTTTTGACATCAAATTTATAAAGCAGTTTTATCACTTGCTTCTATTAAATGAAACGTTTTAGCCTCTTTTGACTTATATCATGAACGAATTTGAAGATAATGATGGTGAAGTTTTTGGTCCAGAAAAGTACAATGATTCCGAAGAATTTTACCGAACTCCATGTATTATTGCGGATGCTAGGCGCACTAATTTTAACCAGTTTGATGTACTTCTTCAGTCGATTTTTGAACGGGATGAAAGTGAAGTGAAAGCGGATAAAGAAAAATCTAAATTTGCTACTCGGCTTGTTTGGTTGACTATAAGCATTGGTAAATTCATCTTTAGCTTTGGATTAATAATATATAGTTTTAAGATAACCACAGGAATTTCAAAGTGAATCGTGTGCGTACTTTTAATTGTGATGGTCGACTTGACTTTGCTACCCTTGATAAAGATTCCAAGTCTATTATTACTGTTGGCGGTCGAAAACCCAAGCTTCTGAAGGATACAGCTATGGAGCCTTCAATTCAAAAGGAATCTGTTTCATCTGGTATTGGAACGCCACCAGTTCAACCAGCCGAGAGCATGGAGCAAGATACAGGTAGTATATACAGAGTGTATAAAAAAAACTTGAATTTTGGCGATTTTTTCATGTTTTTTGATTCGAAATTTTTTTCAAAAATGACTCTAGGACTAACTTTATGCGGGGGAATTGATTGCACGTCGAAATAAACATAAAAAATCCCAAATTTCTGTTTTTTATACAACCTGTAATTTTGTTTGCTACTCTTATCTAACCTTGGTTATGCCATTTTGTAATATGCTCAATTTAGACATCACCAATCCAACTTATGCTTACGTATGGACTCAAACTTCAGAAGATGTTTCGGCGGTTTTCAAAGTTGGTGAAGAGATTACGAAAAAAGATATCGAATTTGAATTGAAGCCATCGAAAATTTCCATCAAAATTCGAGGTGTTACTTTATTAAATGGAACTCTCTTTAGCAATATTGATGTTGACTCATCAACTTGGACATTTGGTAATCATATGTATGGTTTTGGTAATTTTCTTGTTTGGAATCGAATAATTATGGCTTTTTCTATGCTTACCTCAATTTTAGATTGGAACTCACTTTATTCAAGACCTCAACAATCAGCTGGACAGATCTCGTAGTTGGTGATAAGCGAGGGATATATCAATCCGATCCAAAAACTGTAGCCGATGCTATGGAACAGCTTGAAAAGTTTACCTCAGACAAAGAGGTAATTTGTGAGCCTTATATATAATTTGACATTTTTAGGTGGCAGGTTTTGACGGCTCTGGACCTGGATTTAACAAAGAAGAGTTGGAAGAATGTGATCAGTCAGAATATGAGATTACTTATGTTTCATGGTTGGATGACAAAGCGCATAAAGTTGTTAGATATGTAAGTATTTTTAAAAAAATGGTTTATATGGTAAAAAGTAGTAGGCTTTAAGTTATGTCACTGTATGAAACACATGTGATTATTTAGGTTCGATATGGCATTAAAACGAAAAAAATAAAAGTAACCATAACTCAAAATTGTCATAAGGATTTTTCCATGACAAATTTTTTTCCACAAAAAATGATGCTATACAAAGTTGTTTGTCTTGATCTCAAAAACAAAATTTTCTAAAATGGCTTTCGTGAGTCCCACAGGGGATAAAATAAAAAGATGCAATATTTGAACGACCTAATATTTTTATAAATTTCAAACAGACGCACATAGCGCATTTAATATGTAATGCCGAGCATTCTAGAGAGCATCCGAATAGATGTGACTGCTAGGCAAAACCTTTTGGCCTTAAGCGGGGTTTGAACCAACCTTGAATTGCGCCTGAGACAAGCCCAGTACCACCGAACCCTTGAGTAACCGCTTCTAATTCTGACCTCGTAGTAATGCACAACTAATATTTAAGAATAATCTATTCTATTTAGAGCGATATCTCGTCTCATCAAATACTCTTCACGCTTCGTTTATCACCTGGTGGACCGGTATCATTTTGTCTTCGGCATGATGTTGATGCAATTTTTTGGTCTTTGGAAGAAGATAAGCCGATTGAGCACAAGTTTACTCTTAACGCTTTTGGTTATGTTCAAGTACGGTCAACTTTCAATTTAGGAACACCTCCAGGGAGGGGTTTGGAAGTGAAATATTTTGTAAAAAGATTATTATTTTTGCCGAGAAATGGTCTTTTAAATTTATGTCATTTTAATCCACTTTTTACCCTATTTTCAAAAATCAAGAGCAGCATAAATTTTTGTGTGTGATAGTATTTTTGATAATCCAAACATTTGTTGCATGTTGGATTGATGAATAGAAATCCGTATAATCGTCTGAAAAAGAGATTAATGCAAACAGATTTATAAAATACCAACTTCAGCTGGTAGATGCATAATAAAAGATTTTTCAATATTTTTTTAATAAAATATTGTACATCCAATTATCTATTCAAAATATAATAGCTCCAAGAAATCCGATTTAAACTCGATTTTTGACGAATTTCGGAGAGGGGTACTAATTTGTTTGAAGAGAGTGTCACTAAACCGAGAGTTGACTGTAATCTTTTTCTCAAAATAATGAAGAGATCATTTTTTTCACTGACCTATGCGACATATGTCCTTGAACTTTAAGGCGTGCATATATATTTATCATCCTTTTATTGTAATAAATTGGTCATTTTTATTTTTTGTTATTATTTTTATGTTCAATGTTTAGGCCGGAAAACAATCTAGGCGCTTTACCACTTGTTCGGTTAGCGGAGAATATGCTGTTATTACAGATCGACGTAATCATGCTTATATTTATTGGCAAAACGTCCCACTTGATCCAGGTTAGCATTGCAATGTATGGATCTACTTCGGCTCTTATACCCCATTGAACGTGGTCTAAAATCGAAAAAATTCAAAATTTTCTCAAAAATGACTCTATTAGGGGTAATTTTATGCGGGAAACACGTTGGTGATGTTATTTTTGCGTAAAAACGCTTCTATTTTTTTAAAATCGAATTTTTGAAAAAATATATTCATTGTATGTTCGAAAATTTGTTCTAAAAAATGAAAGCGTTTTACGGAAAAATAACATTGCCAACGTCTTTCCCGCATAATTACCCTTAATGGGGTCATTTTTGAGAAAATTTCGAAAATAAAATTTTTCTTTTTTATACCATGTTCAATGGAGGGGATGGGTATAAGAGCCGAAGTAGCTCCCAATGCATTAACCAAAACCTTAAATTATAGAATGCTCTATTATGAACCGAAAAACTGGCAAAACTGCAAATTCTGTGGCCAAACAACTTGTGCTTTCCATGGCTCGTCTTGACGAGGACTATACTGAGGATGATCCGCTTCAAGAATTCATTGGTGTTTATGCTCATGAGAATGTGTTTTTCTTGTTGACTCACAACACAATCTATGCAAATGTTATTAAAGTATGATTTTAGTCTCTTTTATATTTATAGACCAATTTTCTAGCAAATTGCGCCAATTTCTATGGAAGAAACAAACGCATCATGATCCGAAGTTTGAATTTGTTATATTTGTGTTGTAAATTATTATATATAGCGGGTTTAAATTTTAATTTGTTTAAGTTTTAACAAAGTCAAAAAATGTTTTAATTTGACTTTTTTATCTCAGCATTTTGGATAAATTCATATAAGGTTAAATTTTGTCGGAAAAGGATTTCCAGTTTTGTATTTTAAAGGACCAGTCCAGTCAGATAAAAGTACCAATAATTTGTATATATTTAAAAAATTTAAGAAAAATGGAGCATTTTTTGTTTTTATAGTATGTGCTGAATTTGAGTAATGTAAAAATGCTGGGAGCGTTAAGAAAATGGAAATTTTTCCATGTATGTTATTTATAATATATAAATTTTATAAGTTTACATTTTAATATTTTTAAATGTTTTTGCGAATATCTGTGCTAAATACCTATTTTTTTTTATCGAATTTTACTAATGAATTTTTGTTAGAGTAAAATTATGTCATTCATTAATGTTCCTGCTGGCTCCGATTTTCCATTGGAAAATTTACCGTATGGAATTTTCTCGACTCAACAAAATGTAAGTTGAGTTTGTTTTGATTATAACATTAATAAATTGGTACTAGATCGGAACAGATATGATCCTTTTCACGAGAAGGTGAAAAAGTTGGCGCTTAGTGTTGCAGTGGATATATATTAGACTAAAATCCCCCCCCCTCTCGGCGGAGCTGGGCTGAAGAAAATCACGTCAAAAATGGCGAAGCAAATATGCAAAGAGCGTTTACAAGGCAGTATAATTTCTTGTAATACTAGGGGAAATGGATTCGGTGCTGAAAAATTAAAAAGGAAAACAAATTGAGTTTATGCCGTTTCTAGCATGTTTTATGCGTTAAAAATCCTTAAAAATAGATCATTTGGACACCTTCAAATTATCTAAAAGTAATCGTCCCAAAATTTTTTTGCGTTTTTTGATCATAACTCATCAAGACGAATCAATTGACACCGATTTTAAGTGATGACCGTAAATTTAAATTTCTTCAGTTTCCTGTGCCCATGATTTTTTTGACATTCTCAATTTTTTAGTCTCACAAACGAATTGGTGTGGCTATTGGAGAAGAAATCTTTGATCTCTCTGTGGTTAAACACCTTTTCAACGGTCTTCATTTGAAAGATCATCAAGATGTTTTTGAAGAGGTAGCATTTTAATTCAGCTTTTAACGTTCCCAATTTAGCCAACTTTGAATGCTTTTATGGGACTCCCTAGAGCAGCTTGGCAAGAAGCTCGTCAGACACTTCAAAAATTGCTGTCAAAAGATGAACCGACTTTAAGAGATGAACATGCTCTTAGAGAAAAGGCTTTCGTGAAGCAATCTGAAGCTATTATGCATCTACCAGCTGAAATTGGTATTTTATAAATCTGTTTGTATTAATCACTTCTTCAGGCGATTACACGGATTTTTATTCATCGATCCAACACGCGACAAATGTTGGGATTATGTTTAGAGGAAAGGATAATGCTTTGCTACCAAATTGGTAAGAATTTGGCTGAGTACATATGTTTTAAATGACTATTTCTAGGAAGTGGCTGCCAGTCGGTTATCATGGTCGTGCTTCAAGTGTTGTGATTTCTGGGACCCCTATTCGAAGACCACATGGTCAAACTAATCCAACTGATGGTAATTCATCGTCCATCCTTAAAAAATCCCAATCCATTTTATTAACTCCCTATTTTTAGCTGCCGAGCCAACTTTCGGACCTAGCAAACTCATGGATTTCGAACTTGAAATGGCTTTCTTTGTTGGTGGACCTCCGACAAAATTGGGTGAACCTATTCCTATTGACAAAACTGATGATCATATTTTTGGAATGGTGCTTATGAATGACTGGAGTGGTATACTAAAATTTCAAATTCTGCTTTACATTCATTTTTAGCCCGTGATATTCAAAAATGGGAATATGTGCCGCTAGGACCATTTTTGGGCAAAAGTTTTGGCACAACTATTTCCCCTTGGATTGTTACTATGGATGCTTTGAGGCCATTCATGGTTGAAAATCCAACTCAGGTTGCTTAAATTTGGATTTGTCTAACCTTATATTTAGGACCCAGATCCTTTGCCATATTTGAAACATTCGGATCCATATACACTTGATATCAACTTGGAAGTTTCTATTAAGCGTATGTTTTTTGGAAATTTTTTATTTTGCTTTTTTAGCTGAAGGAGAAAAGGATCACACAGTGTGTAAGACCAATTTCAAGAATATTTATTGGACCTTAAAACAGCAGTTGGCTCATCATACTGTTAATGGGTGTAATGTTCGCCCTGGAGATTTAATGGGATCGGGAACAGTTTCTGGACCGGTAAATTCCATATTCTCATAGTTTTATCTCTGCATACGAACTATGCTACAGAAATCAGTTTGAGGCAAATTCATATTCGATTTTTAGGATCCCACATCTTATGGTTCAATGCTTGAACTCTCGTGGAAAGGAGCAAATCCAGTTTCAGTTGGTGATCAGCAGCGCAAATTCTTAGCTGATAACGATGAAGTTAACCTCAAAGGTGATTTTATTTCCCTCAAAAATCATTGTCTCTATATTTCAGGTTACTGTGAAAAGGGCGGCATTCGTATTGGTTTTGGAGAATGCCGAGGAAAACTTCACCCTGCTTTGACACATGCTTGAAAGTCGAATAATGCCCAATTTTTTTAGCCATATCCTATATTCTTCTTGCCAACTATTCTTAGAAAACAGGTTGCTACATGCCTTATTTAGCTGTGATTTTTTATTATAGCACTTAAAAGTTTCACTTATTTTTATAGTTAAAATAAAATTTTAATTGTTACTACATTTTCTTTTGAAATTGTTTTTATCGACTATCTCCTGTATATTTATTCGAAAAGAAGCCCAATCTTAGAATGGAAGTAGATGACGCTCCTTCAACATCTTTGGGTTCAAAGGTTATGCAAAAACCCGAAAATAAATTACCTAATCGTGCACAGCCATTGCATAAATTTCAATTTGCTGAGATGAATCTAAAGCATACTGGGAACCCTGACAGAACTTTGACTCTTGTTAAAAGAGCTATTCGGATGGGCTATGATTCGGTAGTAATCAATATCGATATTGGGGATCCTTTTCAGAAAGTTGACATGGTATTTATACTTTTTATTATTTGTTAGAGCTTAAACAACATACATATGGTAGAAACTCGAAAAAAGTCAAATTTTTATGGGGTAACCCCCTAAATTTTTACAAAAATTTTTGTTAAAAAATAATATCACCATAGTCTAAAACCTCGAGTACAAAAAATTAGCGCATTTTAAGAATGGCTGAAAATAATTTTTGACCTCAAAAATAGGGTAATTTAAAAAAAATTTAATTTTTTGATTCCCTAAATGGATTTTCCTGAGAAAAATTTTGATGCCATCTTGTTCAGCACAATTTTTTAGACAATATATCCAAAAATTAGCTAAATCGATACATATGAACATTTTTTATACGCAAAGTAGTGTTAGAAACTAGGGTTTTCATCGAAAAATAAGAGTATTTTGTGAAAAATTAATTTTTTTTACCCCTAAATGAATTTTTTGGAAAAGTGGATAAAAGAGATTTAGGCGCCTAAATCTGCCCAAATTTGGATTAATCCAATCTTGGAGTAATCCAAGCCCATCTCTAAACATTAGTTTTAATTTTGTTTAATTAAAACATCGTAAGCTTTTTAAACAATTCTGTTTTCCAGGAGACCGATCAGCCTCCAAAAAAGAAAAAGAAGAAAGGCCAAAATCAAGCCAATGTTGAAGTTATTCCCGAACCTTTCCTAGTGGACCAATCCAAGTTAGATTTATCCAATTTTGAAGTTGCTGGCAAGAAGTTTCGTCAATTCAGGTTAACTTTCCAAACACTTCAATTACTCCATTTAGTCGCCTAACAGTAACCATAAACGAAACAACTGCCTTGCATACGATCATGCATCACCCGAAATTAAAGCAATATGATTTGATAGCGGTTCGCGTGGAAGACGAAGAATTCTTGACAACTTTTTCGACAAAAGGCGAATTTTTGGATATTATTACATTCAATCCGGTGGCAGGCAAAGTTCCGTGGATATTCAAGAAAAAGATCATCCAGCGCTGTATTGAGACGGGAATTGGATTTGAGTTGTGTTATGGTGAAGCTTTGTCGGATAAGAATGAACGGAGGCAGTTTCTAACAAATGCTCGTCTTTTGATGAAAGCAACTTTGAATGGACGAAATGTTTTTATTTCAAGTGGTACTGATGAAATGATTTGTATTCGAGCTCCATTTGACACTGCCAATATGAGCACTTTGTTTGGCATCAATCCCAAGGATGCTAGGAAGTTTGTGTCTGGTTAGTTGATATGTTTGTAACTACTTTTTTCATATTCATCTATTTTTGAGCTCGAAAAAAACAAACATTTAAAAACAATTTTTGAGCTCAAAATAGGCAACGTCTATTTTTATCTAAAATATTCAAATTTCTGTGCTAATTTATCTTTCTATTTTAGCTAACCCAAAGCAAATTCTCCTAAGATCACAAGCCAGAAAAACCATCAAAGGTGCTATATATGTGACTGGTTTGGACAATGTACCTTCTGCTGAAAAATCTTCCAAAGAAGCTTTGGCAGACCTGGTAGCTATTCCAGAATTCAAAAAGCAGATCAAACTTTCTGAGAACAAGGAAGAGAAGATTAAAGAAAAGAATGATGGAATTCTCAAAATTTTTTAATTCGTTGAACTTTTTGTTATTTGATTGGATGGTTTATTTTAATTTTTGTTAAGTTTATTGTTGAATAAAATGATTTTTGATTTTTCCATTATTTTAGTTAAAGGTATTGTCTTCTATTTATCTTAGATAGGCACTTGTATAGAATGTCCTCTGTGGGGGGGGGGCATTCTATATAAAATGACGTGAGCACTTTATAAGGAGTGCCCTCTGTGGTACAAAAAATTGAAAAATCAACAAAATGGGCCCTTGGACCCACATTAGGTCCCAAAAACATAAGGGTACCCTTATGGTTAGGATTTTTTCGGGCCTTCCGCCCGAATGGGGAGCGGGGTACCGGTGCCCCCTCTAGCTACATCATTGCCCTCTCCTCTCCCCATGGGCCTACGTGGGGGTTCTTTCAAGACCCCGGTTTCCCCTTGTTACGTCACTGCGCCCTTGTATAGTTAATTTATTTTTTGTATTAAAATATCTGATGATTTCAAGAATTCGAATAAGATTTCAATTTTGGATTTTTTTAGTCTAAATGCGGCCAACCTCCATCTTTCATAGATTTTTATTCTCAATTAAGAAATTTTTCATTAGAAGAAATAAACCCCCACTCTCTATTGTTTGGAGTAAGTTTACTCAAACAGATAATATAGAAAATTCAATCATTTTTAGCTGCTCCTATAATATCTCAAGAACCTTCAACATCTTTCAAGAATAGTTTATCTGAAGAAGAAAGAGGGAAGCTGGATAAAATTTTCCAAGAAGTTCATGTAATTTTTTCTTTGAATAAACTTAGAAAGTGTTTTTTTAGCTAATATCACAAATCTACAAGTATGTGCCACCAAGATTGAACGAGAAAGATTGGAGTTCTTTGTTAAAATGCGAAAATCCGAAACAAGTATTGAATCAGTTGAGATTTTTCTATGAAGTTTGGAAAAGGCGTGAAAAGGAGGAACAAGCTAAGGCTGAACAAAAGGCACAGAGAAAGTTAGAAATGGATGAAAATTCTGATGTAACGCAAAGGCCTAAGATTTTTCACATAGACCAAAGTAGGTCAATTTGGTGAAGGATCCAACTAATTTGTCATTTTGTAGAAAAACTCGAGCACCAACAGCAAGGTCTGTATCATATGCACTCGTTTTTATTGGACAAACCACCAAGAGTGGCAATTGATTGCCGTTTTCTAACATTACATAGCCATCGAGGAATGAACCTAGCAGCAATCCAACTGAAATATCTTATTTCAGAAAATATAACTAGAAAAACTCCATGGCCCTTATTTTTGGTGAATTTTGATGAAACAAATGCGGATTTGGAGAAAACAAGAAATAAGTACGAGCTATTACCAAAAAAATTTGTGATCTAAAATTTTTTTAGGTGAAATAGTCACGTTTTTTTAAATTTCCTACTTTTCTGAGTAATTTTTTTAGGCATCTTGCCATAATAGACGCTCCAACCAGACCTCCGATAACACTACCCGAAGTGACTTCGAAAAATTACACTGACTTGTTTCCACGGGAAGAGCTCATCTATCTAAGCCCAGACGCTGAAAAAGAATTGGAAGCAATCGAGTCTGACAAAGTTTATATAATCGGTGGAATTGTTGATAGGGTACATGAACCTAGAATCCCGAAATTCGCTTCATTTGAAACTGCAGATAATGATGGCGTAGAAGCAAGAAAACTTCCATTGGATACATATGTAGAGTATGTTCTCGCCAAATGAGGGGGGTACCAAAATTTTTCAAAAATATTTTTCTTCTGAATCTCGGGAGGGGGCAGCTAATCCGAAGTAGTACCCATTTTTGGCCTTAGATTAGCAAAAATAAAAGTTATATTAATTTTTTTCATTTCAAATTTTCATTTTAGTTGGAAATCCGGTAGCAAATACCTAACCCTAACTGCTGTGCTACAAATTCTACAAGATGTTTATGAAACTCAAGGAAATTGGAAGTTCGCATTAGAGAGGTTAGTCTATGGTATTAGTTCGAAATAGATAAACCACTTTAAAAAATAACCTTTTTTAATATGATCTCTTTAAATAATTTTCTGCGAGGATTCCAGCAAACGTATTCCCGATGCGTGAAAACGCTTCTTTTATCGCTTACCTATGAAAACCCTGAGTGGTTTATCTATTCCGAACTAGTACCTAGTCGACACATTCTCCTTTTAACACTCAATTTTAGGCATGTACCAGTTCGGAAAACGAGATCCGACGAAGAAAGGAATCCAAAGGTCCGTCAAATTTATAAAAACTATCATAACTACGAGAAAGAAGTGATAAGAATAGTCTATGAAAAATTAGGCGAAGATAGAAATTGCTAGGATTTTGTTTTATATTGTTATTGTTGTTCAAAATTTTTTTATATCTCGCAATTGATAAACGCTATGAATATCCCTTAAACCTAGTAAAATATTACAATTTCCGGTACTACTAAGCATTAGATGCCGCAAATGACAGGGCTAAAATTTTTTTCATAAAATTTTCTCAAAAACCCTATATGGGGTTTTCGATTCAGCGACTCCCAAAAACGCACTCCTGATGTCTGAAAATTTTTCTTGACCCTATATCGACTAGCACTTTGACTCAAAAAGGGGGTTTTATGTTAAATTGATGTCAATTTAGCCTGAAAATTTGTAATTGGGGTTTTCAGATATGGCGAATCGATTGGCAATGGTTTTGTGAACCAAAAATCGAACGCGCGCATTGCCTTTTATTCTTTTATCGGCTATTTTTTTGCTTTTAGTTTTATCCTGCTCTAGTGAAATTACTAAAATGAATAATCCAATTGAAGAACTTCAAGACCTTAATCTTCAAGATCTCTACATGAAGCTTGACATCAATTTGACATAAAAACCGTTTTTTGAGCCAAAGTGTTAGTCAATATAGGGTCAAGAAAAATTTTCAAACACCAGGAGAGCGTTTTTTGGATTCCCCGCATTTTAAAGAAAAATTTATGAAAAAAATTTTTTTCGGAAAAATAGCCCTGTCATTTGCGGCATCTAATGCTTAGTAGTACCCAATTTCCTCCCCTTGTCAATATATATTGTAAAGACTCCGAAAAACTTAATAAAAATTTTTATCAACATGCTATCATTTTTTGAGGTTAAAATATTTGGACATCAAAATGGTCGAATATTTGCGAAGAAATCCGTGATTGTTTCCAAAATGTGACGCTTCTTTCGCCCAGTTGTTTTAGGAGCACAGGTGAAATTACTGTTGACAATGGAATATCCGGAGCAACATGTAGCTCGAGGAAATTTACAACATGCAGGTGCACATGAAACTGTTTCGGTGGAATTACCGCTAAAAAAGGCAAACGGACTAGTTTTGCCAGATTTTTGCAGCACAAATTTTGTTTGACTTTTTTGAAAAATTTCGACAAAAAATTGTCAAGCAAAATTTGTATTACAAAAAATATGGTAAAACTAGTCGGTTTGTAAAAAATTCATAAACAAGACATCTTAAGCTAAAAACATACGAGCATGGACATGCGCTAGCTTGAGATAAGCAAGTTCTCGTATTTATTTGGGTACCACACATGCCACAAGAATCATTACATGTGCCTTGTGTCCATGATGACCATTGACCACCAGGAGTACAAGTTTCTGTCTAAGTAACAAACATTAACACGGCACTAGGACAACTGTCATTGATTTTAATTCAAAATTCGCATATCAAACGAAAAAATAATGGTTGGGGAATTTTATACTGTAACAATGTAGTCGCAATTATAAAGAGCGCTCTTTAAAAAAGATTATCAGATGCCCATAAACGGACAACTGCCAACGGAGTAAAATCGTTGGAACGGATTTAATTTATCGATTTTTGAAATCATGAACTCTAGAAACTAGAGGCCATTTTTACGCCCATTTTTATTGAGATCGCGCCGATGTTGTCCTAGTGTCATTAACACAATAGAAAACCTCTTACATAATCAAACACACTACTAACTGCAGTACATGATAAAGAAGCTGGAGTTTCAGTTGACATAGACTAAATTTAAGTTTAAAAAAAAACAAATTTAATAAACTTACCACATTGCATAATATTGATCCATTAATGTTTTGAGCTTTTCCAATACAACAAGAAGGCGTCGGATATTTACACGGTGCTAGATTACAAGGTACATCATCTTGTATATCATCTCCACTAGAAATTTTATACGTTACCGGCAAAGTTGAGAATTTTTAGTTTTTGTAGGCAAACAAGGTGACTGCGCCAGCCTGTCTACCTTGTAGTCAGAGTTAATCATTAGATTAAAGAAAAGTAAAATGGAGTTAAAGTAAAAATTAAGTTAAATAATTTTTATTGTATTATGTTATGAAATTTTAAAGTGTACAGGAACTTTAGGGACCACCCTGTACTAATACTAGAGTTTACACATACGTGCATGGACATCCATTTCCTTCAGTCATACAATAACGTTGTCTTGTACCTACTCCACAAGCACCACAAGTATCATTACAACCAATCGGTTCACTCCATTGAGACCACACCCCTTGTGTAGGACAACAATTTATACAACCAGTTACCGTAGGTTCTGGCTCAAAAGGTGTTGGCTAAAAAAACATAAAATGCCTTTATCTACTCTTAAATATTTGCCTGAGGGCCACATATTGCGGTACCGTTCGGCAGCATTGTAGCATTATAAGGAGTACGGCATGCATTTCTTGGAAAAAGGCATGGCGCAATGTTACAATTATCCAGTCTTGTTGAAGGCCCACTAAAATTTAATTTTAACAAAGTTTAAAAATTATATAATCTTACGAGCATGGACAATTTGGGGATGATAAACATGTTCGAGTTCTCGGAATACGACCGCAAGATCCACAAGTGTCATTGCATGTTCCCGAATCACTCCATTCGCTCCAAACACCACCAATTGTACAACATTGACCAGTCGTTGTTGTCCCCGCAACAGTTGTTGTTCCAAGAGCAGTTGTTGTAGTTCCCGAAGCAGTTGTTCCAGATGTAGTTGATGTCATTCCTGCAGCAGTTGTTGTTGTCGCCGTAACAGTTGTTGTTGTTCCAGGCGCAGTTGTTGTCGTTCCAGAGGCGGTTGTTGTCGTTCCAGAAGCAGTTGCTCCAGGTGCAGTTGTCGTCGTTCCTGCAGAAGTCGTTGTTGTCCCCACAACAGTTGTTGTTGTTCCAGAAGCAGTTGTTCCAGGTGTAGTTGACGTCATTTCTGCAGCAGTTGTTGTTGCTTCCTCAACAGTTGTCATTGTTCCAGAAGCAGATATTGTCGTTCCAGAAGCAGTTGTTGTCGTTCCAGAAGCAGTTGTTCCAGGTGTAGTTGATGTCATTCCTGTAGCAGTTGTTGCCGTTGGATCAACAGTTGTCATTACTACAGAAGCAGTTGTTCC
>JAQGCP010000666.1:0-15433 GCA_034699885.1 Acrobeloides thornei | reverse complement strand
GAAACATTTGCGATAGGTTTTAAATTGTTTTTCTAACAATTTGCGATAGTTTGCTAAATTCCTTGGCTACGGCCCTGACTATGGCTATATTATTGACTAAAGATCAGTAGGAATAATATGTGCTCTAACATTTTTAATTACAGTTTGTTTATAGGAATAACATGCAATTCAGGGAAAAATTTGTCATTAGGACTAAGGACCATACATGAATAGGGATGTTCAGATCTGGATCTCTCGCAATCTACAAAGCTTATAAATAAAACACCACACGCAAAACCTCCTCTCTCTACTTAAGTGCACCCCAGTGACGTAGGCAAGGGGCCAGGTGTTCCCTAGTCGGCCAAAATTTTAAAAAATCTCTACACATAAGACCCCTTATGTTTTTTAGGAAAAAACATCTTTTGAGGAAGCACCCCCTAGTCGACCCTTCTGCTTACGCCACTGGTGCACCCCTGCAAAAAGTTAGCAAAACATAAGACCCCCTCCACGCACAGTTTCCAAAATATGAACCCCTTTACACGTATGGCTGGGACTAACCTTCCAATGAACTTTCCAATTATTGACTCCTAAACAATCTAAAGTCGGCTCTAGAGTCGTAAAACGTCACCCCGATAAGACGTCACTCGACGACACCCAGTGTACGGTCCCGGGAAATATTTCCGATGTAAAAGCACCTCGATAAGACGTCACCTTGGGCCAGGTCCCCAGGGTGATGCCTTATCGAGAGTCTACTTATTAATAAAAAATACCGGAAGCCGAACGCTCTGCGCTCGGAGGTTGTGACTCCGAGGGGCACTCCCGAGCGACGCTCTTCGTTAAAAATTAGTTATTACTAATACTTTTTTTTATTAATCTCTGCTAAAGATAACCTTTTTTTGAAAAAAATTGAAACAATTTTTGAGGGATACCCTATAAAGATGATGTCGATCATCTTCTCTCATCGTCCCCTACAACTTTGTTTTAACTTCGAGTGTTTAAATCAAGCGTTCCCGAGATCGTTTGGACAGACAGACATTACATGTTTAATGTAGTAGAATTTAACTTTATTCTAACAAATCTTTATTCCTTAGCCATATGAATTAACGAAAAAGCATCGATATTATTACAAAAATCTGAATAGCATTGACATTTTGTCTTATCATTATTTTCTCCAACGAAAAAACAATTGCTTTTTTCTGTAGGTCTAATGAAATCGCATCCTCGCCAGATAATTTCATCATATTCGTCAAATAAAGTGTAGCAGGCATCGTATGAGTTGGGGCATTCAACTTTGCCCAAATCTTCTTGTAGGAAGCAATTGTTTAACTTTTTTGAACAATAGTAGCACTAAAATCTAATTTCCATGAGTTGTAATAGCTGTGACATAGCCATGGGAGGAGGATTTTTTTTAAATGTTGTTATCACCCCAGCGGCGTAAAAAATGGGTAATTGTATACGTGCCCCTTTCCCATCCAAGAGGACCGAAAGTCCAAAAAGACATATAATTGTTCCTTATGATTTTGGGGTAGTACTCTCTCTCTAGTCGGTCTTTCTAGGGTCTTCCTATGCAGCGAAGAAAAGTAAGGTTAGGTTGGAGGAGGAAGTCTTGAGAAAAACATCACTTTTCTTAAGAAAAAAAAATGAAATTTGTTGCAATATTCCTTAAAAAGTGCATTTTTCTTAAGAAATTTTTCAGGTTTGGGAGAAGAAAAGCTTTCCCCCTTCTTTGCGCCACTGTTCTTACGTTCTGGTCACTCCCCTCTCAACCTAAGAATAGGGGATCGGAAGCATCTTACTTTTATAGAATTTATTGGCATACATAAAATAAACAATAAAACTAATATATGCAAAAAGAATAGAGACATTTTAAAAATGACTAGTTTTGAAAATCAAAACAAAAAAGACACATGAAAACATTTTAAAATATTTGATTTTTGTTTTGTTACTAGGAGACAATAAAATTGTTCGAATGAGCAATGAGGTTTTTCAAACCTCAAGGCTTTAAAACGCGTAATGCGAGAAAACTGAACTAAAAATAGACCACAAGTCACAGATTTTTTCAGCCCAAAGTATTTTTTGTAGATCTAGGTAAGATACTAACAAAAACAGACTTCTTTGGGCCCAGAACTACTTCCATATGTTTTGGTAGGGGGTCTAAAGTTGAATTTCACCAAAATACCCTAAGGAGGATCTATGCTAGAAATCGATTGCGCGCATTGTCGAACATTGAAAACACTTCAATTACCCTGAATTACCCTATTTTTGCCAAAATTTGAAAAGTTGAACAAAAAATTAGACTAATTTAGGATAAGGAAAACATTTTCACTGTTTGGCAATGCGCACAATCGATTTCTCGCAAGAAAAACCTCAAGTAGGGTTATTTGGGCGAAAAATGAAAAAACTTGAAAAATAGCAAAAAATCTCATGCTTTGAGCCACCCTGCATACATGTTCAATGGGGGAATAGTTCCACCACTCATCCATCGGGAAATTTTGAAAAAAGATCATATGGGGAACCAAGGTAGTTTTGTCAAAATTTTGAAAAAATTTCATTCATCTATTCAAGTGGAAGTAAAACATCACCAAAATCACCCATCCTCCAAGGGGTCGGTTCCACCCCTACTGTACATGTATGCCATCCTGTGCTTGTATACATCAATAAAAACTTTACATGACATATATTATCTATTAGATCTGGCTGTTGGATTTGATTGCCCTGGGACATTGATCGATTTCACAACAATTTTCTTTAACTTTCTATAATTTCGAATTTGCACCACCAAAGCCATCGTTTGATCGACAGTCCTCCAAATAACTCTTCTACAATTGTAACTATACAAAATTATAATAAGTCTCTGCCATGATGATACATAACAATAGAGATCCACATTTTTACATATAGTAACAAATAAAAGGTAGGGTATTAAAGATATTACAAAAATCACGACATTAATCAAATTTTGTAGGAGGAAGAAAAATTCCTTCCATAATTTTTCTGGAGTCCATCCATCTGGCTGGGATTTAAAAAATTTAGCGAGTTTTACAGAAGTTACTGTATCGAGAAGAAAAGAAGTAAATACAGTTATATAGTCTATGTAATTCTGGATTGCATAGTAGGTTATAATCATGTCGATTCCATCTATAGTGTTTAATAAGGCGCCCATATAAAACAGATTAATGTTTGCGTGAAACATTATAGGCAAGCATGACAGAATTGTTAATATAAAAGTAACAATAGAGATTATAACCAGTTTTTTATTGTCCGCATAGTTTCTAAAACCATAAAATTAACGTCAGGATGAAGTGATAAACAGAGAACCGTGTCGTAGCTGAGGAAGAGCAACACACATGCACAAGCTTTCGTTTACGAAAGGCATGTAGTAGTATCCGGCAAAAAATTTAAAAATATGTAGTATTGACCAATCGAAAACGAATTCGTTTTTTTCACAGAATTTTTTCACCTGTCGATGTTTTTTTGGTCGACAGTAACCTCTGCCCATGTATGATATGTAGTATTGAAAATTTTGACGTAAGACCTTGTGCATGTGTGAAGAGCAAGTGGAGACGTTGGATTAAGATGCGGATGTTGGAGGCGGGGAGGAGGTGCAACTTTTCCTCCTGCCCTCCCCCAATGCATATCCTCTGTCTCCCCCATCTCTTATGCATGATCCACCCTTTCCCTATATTTATAAGTTTTAGGCATCCCATATTCCTTACCTATAAAAAATAGGGAAATAAAGAGCAGACATTTGATTTAAAGATTTTAATGTTCCAATAATTGCGGAGGGTATTGATGTTATAACATGTATGTAAAAAATTGTGTAGGAAAATTCACGCCCCAGAAATTGAAACATGAAGTTATCATTTATATAATATATCTTCCATAAGTAATAATAACCCCCTTCGAGAATGAACGAATTTAGTATGAACAAAAAGTCAAATATCGCTATTATGGCACATAAAATATCTAAAAGGCTAAAATTTTGAAGGAATTGGGCAAGGGCAAAACTTAAATTTGGATCCTATTGTGTCCTAAAGCCCTACGACCTGGAGATGGGCCATTGGGAGGCTAGGGGCCTAGCTTAGAACACATAGGAATAGGCAAAAATTTAATCGGGAGAATAGAACCTTCATTAGATTGGGCAAAAATTTAGGAATTTAAGGATCTTCATCAGGCCCGGTGATGAACCTCCATAGAGATCGATCTTACAAGCAAGTGTCGAAAAGAGGCCTGGATCCTGGGGCCGGTCTGCCCTCAGAGACCCGAATAAGAGTAGCCTAATTCCGATATAACCGATCTCGGGAGACCATGATGGGCCGACCCGGGCCACCAAAGCCAACTTCTTGGGGTCTCATCAGGCCGACCTCTTTTCGACCACTGTATACAAGGCCAACTTCTCTTGAGTAAGGGCCCTGTGATATCTTAAGTCTCCAAGCAAATTCTCTATAAGTAATCGCCCGTTTTTTGAGTCCTAAAAAGGGAGCTAAAAACGTCTCTAAAAAATCTTACCTAATGCATTTCGTTCTTGCCTCTTTTTAAACAAAACAAAAATTATTACAACCGTTGATGTTATGATTCCCACTATACAAGATGGAATTAAAATAAATAGATTTTCATTACTTATCTCTTTATAAATGGAATCAACATTTAGCATTGCTTCGACTACATTTTGATCATAACCTTTTAATCTAGCATACTTTTCAGCGTTTGCCTCACTACATAGATTATAATATGTTCCAGTCTCTTTTCCTACTACAGCATACACTTCAGCACATCTATTCAGAATAGGAGAATAGACATAAATCCAGTCCTGGTTTAATAAATTGCTGCTAGCGACAAAAACATCAAAGACTATATATTCTTTAGAACCAAAATTTTTGTCTATATAACGTATGTAGGGATATCTGAACAGTATTTTCTATATTCTATAAAAAACGAAAGGATAGAAGCTCTTTAGGCCTTTATTTTCCAACCTTTCAATATGAGTCCCTTGTCTTTCCATAGGATTCTCTGCAAGGCGGATCGGAACTACCCATGAACCGGAACGGAACTGGAACAGCCCAATCGCACCAGAACATGAATTGGAACAATAACGGAAAATGAACCGGAACAAGTTCGGAACCCAGCCTTGGTCCTGTGGGACTTCTAGCTCACTCGTTAAAACTTATGTTGGGAACCCCCTATAAGGACGGTTTCTATACCTCGACAAAATTTCATTCGGATTCTTTGCCACCAAACTTGTTGTTGCAACAGATTGCTTTATTATATTAACACATCCATAGCACGAAAAAGCATATGCTTTAATTAGCCTCTTGTTGTTTTCGAAACTATCCTTGTTTGGCTGATAAATAATTTTTCCATTCAACGATACGATTGGATTATAGTTATTATTTTCATTGACTAGGGCATACATATGGCAGATATTGTTATCGCAATAAGGAATAAATTGAATATAAGACCAAGCGTTTTGGAATACACTTTGGTAGCATTCTCCAGCTTCATCACAAATGCAAAAGTTTTGGCAATTTTCATATGTATCGATTATTATAGCAAGCCTAAAATATTTTTTGATCTATAAATGTTTTTAAGTTTTTGACTTTTTTAGATGGTTTGGACATATGCATACTTCTTGGGCACACTTTTTTTTAGGGTCGCCAAAATTTTGAAATTTGCCCGGTGGTCACCCCTTTTTGCGGTGGTCGTCATCCTTTTTGCGCGGTGGTCATCCCTTTTGGGCGGTGGTCACCCCTTTTTGCGCGGTTGTCTTGATATATTTTTGCCCCTTTTTGCGCGGTACGGTCGCCACGGCGACCCTAAAAAAACTGTGTTCTTGGGTTATATTTGTGCTTGGACTTAGAGTTAGTGCTAGGGCTAAGGCAAGGATAAGAACTAGGGCTAAGACTAACAAGGACAAGGGATAAGACTAGATCTAGGGATAGGGCTAAGGTTATGGCTTGGGCCATCGCTAGATCTGGGGCCAGACCCGTAACCAGGAGGAGGCCATTGGGGGTACATGCCCTCTCCCAACCTGAAATTTTTTAAAAGGTTTGCAAATTAGGGCCCTTTCTCCAAAACTTTTTTTTTGAAAAATGACTTTCTAGGGGTAAAAATAGGGTGAAAAATTGCATCCCCGTCGCGTGAAAATGATTCTTTCATCTTGTTTTTGGGAAAATAGCACTATTTCTCGCAAAATTAGCACTATTTTTAACGTGAAATAGTCTATTTTCGCGAAACAACGTGAAGGAAGCATTTTCACGCAACGGGGATGTGCACAAAAAATTTTTCACCCTATTTTTACCCCTAGAGGGTCATTTTTCAAAAAAAATTTTTTTGAGAAAGGGCCCTAATTTGCACCCCCTTTAATAAAAAATGAAAATTTCAAGAAAAAATAAAAAATTTTGAAAAATTTCTTAAGATAAATGAAGTTTTTGAAATTGATGCTCCCCCAAATTTGGGTTTTGACTACGGGTCTAGCTGAGGCTAAACAAGAGCTAATCGGGGGATTGGGATCTTTGCCTTTTTTAATGGCTTATTTGCTTTTTTACTCACTTATTTTCGTTATATATCGTCTGATCATTTACAGAGCTGACCTCTTTCGAAGTAACAGCATTCCAATAGTATCTTATACCATTACTTTGCGAGCAATTGGCTATAGGAAAAGCCGTGTGGTCAAGTGATGTACCATAAGAAAATCCACTTATAGTCAAACCAGCAGAGTTATTCGGAGGATTGCATTTTAAAGAAACATAATCATTGATCAGCGTCGAATTAATCTTTAATTTGCTGTACTCTATAGTATTTGCAGCTATACACATGTCATAATATTTTCGTTCGAAATAAAACATAGCACATCTTTGAGCAATTTTGGTATAAGCTTCGAGATCATCTGTATTAATATTAATTGAATTGGAATAATAATCCGAGATACCATTAATTATGATTGTATTTTTGTAATTTATATATTTATATCTTTAAAAAATAAGGTGTTTAGCTTTTTTTAACAAGAAGAAAAAAAATCAAAAAGAGGGATTCATTCGCAGTAGTATATGTATAGCTGCTTATCAAATTCCATAGATATGACCTACTGTAGCATAACTTACAGAGTGAGTGAAAAAAGGGAAATTTTGCGATTTTTACACGATTTTTTCAAAAATTTTTCAAGTTTTTTTAATTTTCACCAAAATAACCCTATAGAGTTTTCTATACGAGAAATCGATTGTGCGTATTGCCGAACCTTGAAAACTCTTCCCTGATCCTGATTCAGGGAAATAAAAGTGTTTACTTCTGAGATCCTAGGCTGGTCTAAAGGTATTTAAGGAACCAATTTTAGTCTCTAACCGTACATAGGTGCTAATATACCTTGGTATTCTTTCAGTCGAATCCTTCTTAGTTACTTTCTCATAACATTGAATATTTTGAATATATTCACACCCATAGCACGACACAGAATATGCTCGGATTAGCCTATTTCTGACACGAAAACTCCATGTAACATTATTTGGTAACCCATGAATAATTGTACCATTTAATGATATTAGGGCACCATAAGGACCATATTCATTGTGCTTAACATACATGTGACAAGATTTATTATCACAATAAGGGATAAACTCGATTTTTGAAAATTCATAATCATGTAAGTATGTATAGCATTGATTATCTTCATCGCAAATACAGTAAGAGCCACAGTTGTAGTAAGTGTTGATTATTAGGGATAATCTATAAAGATGTCATAAGAGCAGATACTGAAATTGAGGCCCATATTATGCACCCAAATATCTGCTACTTATAATTTAGGGTCGAGTTCTGGCAGTGCGTTACCCAGGATTTTTTCATGGGGGATACAAGATTCAGACCCTAGTTGTTAACATTTTTTGGTCAAAAACATAAGGGGGCCTTTTGGGTTTTTAAACTTTTTTTGGCCCTTGAAAGGGGGTACATGTACCCCCTATACCCAGTGCCGTAGGCAGAAATTCTCGATGGGGAGATGGACATAGTAATGTTTTTTCAAAATTTTATGAAAAACATAAGGGGGCCCTTATGATAGAGAACAAATATAATTTTCCGGTTACAGGGGGGGGGGAACATTTTCCCGTTGCTCCCCTCCCTGCCTACGACATTGTCTGTCTCCCCGGTACGGCACTGAGATCTTGTACTTGCTCCTCAGGATTCGTAGCTTCGGACCTCGATTCAAAAGCTGGGGCCAGAGTAAATGGGAATCAATATACAAAACCTATAATAATTACCTTCTTTTATTATAGGCATATTCTAAAGAATTAGTTTCATTTGAAAAAATCGGTTTCCAAAAATATCTTGTAGTGTTACCACACTGACATCTTCCTATAGGTTGACTAGTACGCTCAAGTTCTGTGCCAATGGTATCAATATCAAAAGATAATCCTACAGTATTTGGTGGAGCATTACATTCACTTGAGAATCCTTTACTGATCAAATATAACAATATACCTGTCAAAAATAAAAGAAAAGACATAAGTTTTTAAATAGCTTCAACACTGGAGCTATTTGGAAACATTAGAATTGTTATGATTGAAAGCTCTGTTTGGACTTTAGTTACTCGCGTAGCAAAATAATATTGTAATTTGATTTATTTAATGTGCCTTTAATCTTGCGTGCAAATTTTTTATTAGTTTTGCTGGGAATATTAATTTACTCATATGTTTGCAAGTTTACTTTAGAACCACATGTTATTACAATTGGGTCACTAACAATTTTGGGATAAAAAACGCTAAGGGCAGCCCACACCATCACAGAGCCGCCTCCAAAGTTGCGATTTGAAAAGTACAGTGGTTTCCTGCGCAAATCTCGCCAAATTTTGAGATTTGCGTTAGGAATCTCGTGGTTTTTGGCGATAAACAATCGCCAAAAATATTGGTGATTGTTTATTACAACTAAAATATGTATATCAATATCATATGTGTGTCTAGAAGTCAGATTTTTTTAAATTTAAAAAATACAGAGTGAACCAAAAATAGTGAATTTTTTATATTTTTTGGGACTCGGGAATTTATTTTTCGAAAAATAATCCCGCTAAGGGTAATTTTATCGGGGAATCGATTGCGTTCATTTCCAAAAACTAAAAATTTCGTATAAAATTACCCCTAGAAAAGTAATTTCTAGATTAAAAAATGCAAAATTAGCATTTTCCCACCAAAATTTTCCCTGAATCAGGGTAAAAGAAGCATTTCTAGGATTCGTGCAATCGAATGCGCGCAATCGATTCCCCGCATAAAATTACCCCTAGAGGGTCATTTTTATAAACATAAATTTCCAGGTCCCAAAAAATAAAAAAATCCACTTTTTTGCACCTTTTTACTTTCCACTTGCCGATATACGCAATAGGCCTCAGACGTCATAATTGAGTAGGGTATTTGCACTTCTACTACATTACGCGTTTCATATAAAAACTTTTCGTAGAAGTAAAACAAGAATTTTCTTAAGGAATAAACATCAAACACCTTTAAGTCAATTTATAATTAAATGTAATGATTATTTTGAACGACAAGGTAATTTGCGCGTGTTTCATAGAAAAAATCTAATCCCAAATTTGCAAAATGTATCTAGTTTTTACCATTAAAAGATTTTCTCATATTCCCTTTGCATGTTGTCGGGCAAGAGTCGCATTTAAAAAGTATTTTCTATAAAGTTTACAACCTGCATAGGAAAAATTTTTTGAATGAAAAAATGCTCTAACAATTCATTTAAGATTCCATAAAAATTATTCCTAGAACTTTAAATTAAATAATGACATATCTTTTAAATTCGACTCTTGCTCAACCATATACAAAAGGAATTATGGAAAAATCTTTTAATGGTAAAAACTAGGTACGTTTTGAAGGCTTTTTCGATCCTTCATTTTTTAATGACAGCTAAGAGATTGCCGATAAATGTGCGGTGCATTTTGCATTTGGAATCATTGAAATCGCAATTTTTAACGTTTAACCCGGGAATGCGCAGCGTATCATATATGATACAAATTTTCAATGGTCGAGAACGCGCATTTTTTTTAAATGACTGAATATAAAAATGACATGATTCTACCGTTTTCAGGTACGCTGAACACGATGGTGGCGTTTTTTTCATTCCATGATGTATTCCTACGGGACCTAGAGCACATTGAAAAATAACACTTTTTAGTAAAATCACATTTTCCTTTTCATATCTCGTCGAGAATGTTTCCACATTTTTATTTGCTCCGAATCTTGATCAGCGCATTAAAATACAGATACGCAAAAATTTTCATTCAATTTGGGTGAGAAAATAAAAAATCGAACTTGCGCGGGGATCGAACCCTTGACCTTATGCCCGGAAAATTTTTTGCTCTAATTTAAAAATATATATATTTGGAATCAGGACAGCTTACTTATACAGAAAATAACAATTTTTTAAAGTTTCTCCGGCGGGAATATAGTGTGCGCATTCCCGGGTTAAAAAACCCTGGGGTATTCGATTATCCCCATGCGAAGTTTTTGTGGTTCGGAATAATTTTCTTTGCACTTTTCAGCCATTTTTGGATATGGGGAACAATATCCTAAAAGAACCAATCAAAAATTCGAATTTTTGAAAATTTCAGTTTTCGACCCCTTGGTCCCGCTAGGTTTTTGATCCAAAATTTGAACAATCATGAAAGCGTTTTCAGGCTTCGGGAATGCGCGCAATCGATTCCTCGCATAGAAATACCCACAATGGAGGCATTTTCTAACATTTTTCTTACCGTCAGACTTTTTCTGGTTTTGCACACATGTGACTTATACTATAAGTATAGATGTTCTTTTGTTTATTCGAATCCAGTTGACTTCAAGATTAATGCTTATAATTTTACAATTACTTAAACTTAAAAAATATTAGCTGTATAACTTAAAAACACTCAATTTTTCTAAAATATTTTAATTCCTATGTGAAATGTCACAGATTTCAAATAATTCTTCTCTTAATATCTCTATAGTTGAAGATCCCTGGGCTAGAATTGAATTAAATCAACAAGAGATTAAATTAATTGGTTCAATATATGTGACCATATTTCTTTCATGCTTTATGCCATATTTATATGTAATGTGGGTATGTTTAAATTTGATTTTTTTTTTGATAATTTAATTCTGGAATGGTATTCGATCTTCGGCATTCCAAAACACAAGGGGCGTTAGGAAAATTTTTTTTATTTATCCTGCTTTGGAGGGGACATATTCCCTTTGTAGGGGACAATCCCCTTTGTGATGCGTCTAAATCAGAAAGGTCGAAATCGAAATTTGGGGGTCGAAATCGAATCGAAATCGGGGTCAAAATTTCGATTTTGTAATTGTATAGTTTTTAGCCCTATTTTAATATATTTATTTAAATTCTGATTTTTAGGCGAAAAATGATGATTTTTTATGTAAAAAAAGGGAAATTTCGAACAAGTTTTGGTGGAAATCAGATAAATTTTGATGAAAAATCATAATGGGAGGACCATTAGATTTTAAAACATTTCTTTAAAAATTTTCAATTCAGTAATAATTTCGATTATCGAAATCAGAGAAATCGTAATCGAAATTTCAAAATCACGATTTCGACGCATCACCCCTTTGTCCCCCTTTTGCATAATGCACTGCGAAGTTCCTTATCGATCGATAGATCGATCTATATCCTTTAATAAATGGTCAAAAAAGTCGAATTCTCAAAAAATTGATTTTGATAGTAGGGATTTTTGACCACGAAGAACATGAACCTGAATAAAATTTATGATTTAAACATAAACGGAGATTTCATATTTGCTCTTTTTTAGTTATTTTATAAAGAAAAGCCGTTTAATCAACACGTTTCTTATTTCATTATGTATAATTTGGGAATTATGGATACAACTTGTCTATTTACTTATTTTTTACAAGGACTTCAAATGCTTGCAAACGACACTTTTGGTTATACTTTTTCTTTTGTATGATTTAATAAATAAAAATGATTAATAAACATTTAATTTCAGATATTTGGAGATTTAAATACAGTTTCATGGTTAGGTACGATAACGATGACTTTTATCCTAGCAATTAATCGATTTGATGTCTTGGTTGGAGTAGACTGGATTATATTTGATAAAAAGAAGTTTTTTAACGTAATACTTACACCACAGCGGCAAAAGAGTTCTAGCAATGAAAAAATGTCACTTTGGCTTAACTTTTTTTCTTTCACCACAGTGGGTGAAAAAAGTTCCAGAAAGTGAAAGAAGTTTAGGCTTAACTTTTTTTCATTTGTCAAATTTATTTTATTTTAGCCCTTTTTTATACAATTTTTCATAGTAAACCAAAAAAATTTTAGCGATTAATAATCATTTCTCATCTCTTCATTCTTTTAATCTTCCTTGCCTTACTTTTAATCTTCCTTGCCTTATTCCCAGGCATGCGTAATAAATTGAACATAATCAATGTAGAAAATGAAGACCTAGCCATATCACTTAAACTTGGAATGATAGAAACGGACTTTGCTTTGATCCTACTGGGAATTTCAGCCATTTTGTACTTAATCTCTTTAATTTCACTATTAGCTAAAGTAATACACGCTTCAAAAATTATTTTCACAATCCTTAAGTATTAAATGCGCTATCATCGGCTGGACTTTTTCGGTTGATGAAGCCTCCCTTCTTAATTATTGGCCCAATGAGGGGGGGGGGATGGAGAGTTACACTTTACAACCATCCCTCAAACCTCATTCTATTTGGGAGGTCGCGCATCGTGCACTGGCAAAAGTTGGTCTCGCACGCAGTGCGAGAAAATTTATTCGCAAAATGCAAAAAAGATCAAAATATTGATAAAAATTGTTGTAGAAAGCCAGAATTTTGGCCACAAAATCCCAAAATTGGAAGCTCCCCTTACCCCTAGTATGGATCGTATGCCATTCGGGAGCTACGAGCGCCATGAGGCGCTCGGCCTCAGTTTATAAATGTTTTTAAGCGCCGCCTAACAAGTCAAGGAAATCTAACAATCGTTTCTGGACATGAATTTCGTTTATTACTCACGGCCATTGTTATATGTGTATACAAATCAATTGTAACTGCCTTATGGACTTATTATATACCAGAAACCAAGCTTATCTATGGGATTTTCTTTTGTATGACTACTTTAGAATCTGGATATCATCCATATTTATATGTGGCATTAAATAGGTAAATGGGGGGGGGACTCCTTGTTTCTGTTTTTATAACTTTTTTGACTTCAGAATTTCTTTTTTTAAATTATGTTATAATACCTATAGATGAAAAATTGCACTGAACCACCTCCTTAAAAATACAAAAAATTTTATTTTAGAACATTAAGACATCATATTCTAGAAAAACTTGGATTAAGAAAGCCTCAAATTATTAAAGTAACTTCAATTCAGATAATTTCTGTAAATAATAGAAATAATGTATAGAATTTATTATAGCCAATGTCTTTATAAGGTACAGTATGTTCAATAAATCTAAGGTGATTTAAAATTCGGTATTTTTTGTCTCATAAGTAAAGGTCTCCAACGGTGACTCCTCGACACCTGCCTCAAAAATCACAAAAAATATGTAGATAAAGATTTCATAAAAATTTTTCCGACTGGCTTCAGGTCGACGAGAAAGTTGTTAATTTTTATTACATAAATACTTAAGACACGATTTCCGGAAAGCGTTCAACAAGGAGGAACAATTTACAGGGAATATCTATAGCAATCATCATTATCGTTATTATTAATCTTGTGATTTATGCAATGGTAAATAAAAGAAATAAACCGAAAATGAATCACAAAGAAATCTTATATAGTGTTAATCTTTTTATTTTATAAAAAATTATAAAAATAAAAATAATATCATTTATAGAGGTTAGAAATTTTATGAGGATTTAAAAAATTAAGGCAAGTTACATCCCCACTTGTTAACGTTATAATTTGGGTAATAATAGATTGTATGGTTAACAAAGTTGATATAATTTTGTTGAGCTCCAGTTAACTCAATTAATATGACTGTATTCTTGGGTTTAATGATTGGACTTGGCACGTACAAAGCAATCTGAAAAGAGAAAATTCGCTATTTTTCCATTTTTTATTGGGAGGGGGTATCAAGTAAAAAGCTAGAGGGGAAGAAGGGAACAGGTTAGAGGCCTTATCCCTTTCCGATTTCTAATAGCAAACGAATATAATTTTACCTGTGGTCCAGCTTGGGGCCAATATCTTCCTACATTAAACCCATTAACAAATGGGTTTAATGTAGGAAGATTTACCCCAGCCAGTAGAGTCGAAGTATGTGTCTTTACCCCAGCCAGTAGAGTCGAAGTATGTGTCTTGAAGAACATTGGCATTAAATGTTCCTATATAAACACCCGGCTGAGAAACAGCTTTTTCTGGGGTTTCCTCGATGCTGTTCTGTTCTAAGAAACTGTTTCCTAAAGATGTTATCGAAGATTCTGTCAAGTTGATGCCACATTGATACCAGTCTGTTAGCCAGTTTCCGTCAAGCGTAATATTGAAAAGACCCTAAACAATTAGTTTGTTTTTGTGGGAAGACAAATATTTTTTACAGCATGTTCAAGATTGGGCAAATAACCACTCCAATAATTCGTGCGTCCTCCATTTTCCACCAAAATCCTCAAAATATCGCCTTGATTTGCATTAATAGTTAGTGTATCAGCTCCATTCCAACCAACCATTCCCTATATTTTTTTCTACTCTGATGACTCTGCTAACTAAAACTTACCTTATAAATATTGTTGACAAAAACGTATGCGAAATCTCTAACATAATGAACATTTAATGTTGTACCAGCAGATTTAGGAACATGCGTATATAAGACATAGCCAAATCCGTGGTTGATTTGTTCAAAGGTTAATGGATAAGTGGAAGTAACACAAGGTTCTTGAATTTGAGTAAGAGTTGATATCAAGTTTTGTCCGATTCGAGTCATTGTTACTTGTCCGTAGTTTGATACTCTAAAATTTATAGATTTTTTGTGCTCGGGTTTATTAGGTTTATGGGCATCAAAAATTTTCTTAATTCGTGTTTCCCATACCCAAAACCCCTGATTCAAAAATTGGCTGAATTGGTAGGAGCTGATTAAGATTTTTACGGATTATTTGCTGGAACATCTAATGGTGGATTTTCCCAGTTCGACAAATTTTGAATCATTGAACGAATTGCCATGAACATTGGTGTTATATCACCATTTTCAGCGATTGGAGGGCAAACACCATAGTTTGTTGCGATCTAAATTATTCTAATATTAAACAAATTTAAGAGACAATATCTCGAGACTTCGAACCTGAAAAATTTTCTTCTCACGCGAGCGACAAAACCTAGCAAATATTAAAGTAGGATGCTCGAAACAATTTTTAAAGCCGTTCCCGACCAAATTCTTGGACCCCTAAAATTCTTTTAGGAGCTTAGAAGGTGTACTACCCCCATTTTTAAGCCATTTTTCGAAATTTCAAACGCGTATAACTCCGTGAAA
>JAQGCP010000665.1:0-15435 GCA_034699885.1 Acrobeloides thornei | reverse complement strand
TTTAATAACCCCCCCCCCCCATTTTTGATGCGAGGAATCCGAAAATGACAAAGAAAAAATTGAAAATTTCTTCTTCACCCCCAAAAAGAAGTTCGAAAATTGGCATTTTAAGGTAAAATTGCCAATTTTTGACACTTTTACGTGGTTTGTAGCCAAAAATACCGAAATTTTTAAATTTTTTTCTTTGTCATTTTCTGATTCCTCGCATCAAAAATGGGAGGGGGGGGGGGGGTTATGACCCCTTTTGATAGCAATTATCGACATAACCACACTTCCGGACTGTACTTTTAATGATAGAAAATTTTGTAATAGTTTACTTCAACCCATAAAACAGGGACGCATGACGCAGTGGATTTTAACAGTAATTATCAAAATGTCGTGGATTCGAACCCACTGGAGGCGATATTTTTTTTGCACTTTTAAATAATTCTGATTTTTTGTTTAAAGGGTAATTTTTAGGTGGAAAACATGAATCTGTCGTTATTTTTTGATTTTGAGCTATGAGAACATTTGTTTTGAGAGTCGAATTCAGGATACTCAAAAACAAGTGCTTCTATAGCTCAAAAATAACGTCAAATTCGTATTTTCAGCTAAAAATTTTATCAATTTTTAAAAAGTTCAAAAAAATATCGTCTCCAGTACGGATCGAACCGATGCCTTTTTGACCAAAATTGTTAAAACTCACTGGACAATGCAGTCCCACCTTTTTGTTTTATGGGTTGAAACAAACTATAGTACATACAAAACCTTTCATTGGGTATTAATAAAATGTTAAATTTTAGTGCCAAAGCTATGTGCCACAAGTCAAAAACTTTTTGAATGAAGTCCAACAAGGAGCTTCGAAAATTCTCCTCGATATGAAGGTAAAAAAGACTCAAGAAAAAATTGCTACTCTTTTTTATTTTAGGAAAATAAGGTCGGTTTTGGAGGCGACAAAAAATTGTCTGTTCCTCCTCAAAAATCTTTCCTCTCATATGTTACCATGGGGAGTGTTGAAGATGGGGTAAGGAGAGGCAATCTAGTGATTTAATAAAATTTTAAAATTTTCTAGAGCAATATAGATTGGTGTGATGCTACCCACTATTGTAGCGACGGATATCACTGTTGCTCAGTATACTGGTGCTGTCCAAATGGCTATGCTTGCGCTGGAACATTGTGCAAACTAGTTTAAAGATTTTTTTTGTAAAATGATGTTGACTGAAAATCTTTTTAATAATTTTAATTTTTTTTAAATAAAACAATTTAATCCTAAAACCTTAAACGCGCTATGTGTGTCTGTTTGTGCTATTTCTGTCACCTTAAGTCCAAACCGTCACGGTCTATACCATTCGATATGGCTCGGTGAGAGAAGAAAAATGACACTAACAAAGGAACGATCAGACTGGAAAGATGCGAATCTTTTCCAAAACTAGCTAAAACTGTTCCTTAAGAAAATTTAGGGTCAACTCACGAGTACTCATGTGTACACAACACAGTGTGTACACATTTGTACATATGAGTACTCGTGAGTTGAACACATTGACTCAAAATTTTCTTTTATGTGAATAACAAATCTATAAAGGAAATAAATTAAAATTCGATTTCTACGACGATTTCGCTCGTGTGTACACATGTGTACACACGTGTTGTACACACGAGCGAAGTCGTCGTAGGAATCGAATTTGAATTTATCTTCTTTATAGATTTGTTATTCACGACAAAAGAAAATTTTGGGTAAATGTGTTCAACCCATGACACAATGTGTACAAAAACATATGTGTACTCATGTGTACAGGGGACAACACTGGAATCTATGCAATTGAAACCCTAGATAAAAATTTTAGAGCTAAATATTTATGAACCCCGAAAAAAGAATTCAAATTTATTTATGTTTTCATTTAAAAAAACTCACACGGGAAACGTAAGAACTGTCCGATTGATTTTTGGAAAAAGACTATCACCTATCGATAGGTTATATATGATTTCCTCAGAAAAGTGATGGAATTTTTCTGGAATGGCGCTTTTTTGGAATTTCTATAGGCATGCTATATGGGCTGATTTGTATGGTAAACCTCCCAGGGTTAAGTCTATGAGGAAGAATAACATGCTAGAAAAATTCCTCACCCCCATTTTACCTATCAAAAGTGTTATCAAATTTAAATTTGGACTTAAGGAAAAATTTTTAGCACAAAAACCGTTATATTAGGTCAAAAAGCGTTTTTCAATTATATGAAGTCCAAATTTAAATCTAATGACACTTGTGATAGGTAAAATGGGGGTGAGAAATTTTTCCAGCATGTTATTTTTCCTCATAGACTTAACCCTGGGAGGTCTACCATACAAATCAGCCTATATAGCCATATCTATAGAAATTCAAAAAAGCGCCATTCCAGAAAACTTTCATCACTTTTCTGAGGAAGCAATATATGGCCTATCAATTGGAAATAGTCTTTTCCAAAAATCGATCGGACAGTTCTTACCGATCCCGTGTAAATTACAAAATTTCGCAAGATTTAGAACGATTCTAAACTGTAATTGTTCTTCCATCATAACCTTTTCCATTTTTTTCTTTCACAATCACCAACGTTTTAGAGTATGGATAAATCTGCATAGCCTCAAGCTTGTTAGCGGCGGCGTCAACAATTCGAATAAAACCTTGTTCATCGTTGAATGCACCACTTGTTACTGCAAAAATTATACTCTTGTTTTAAATTTCAAAAAGCTTACATGTACTTTTACTTTCAATATAGTTCGCGATGGCTGATTTTAATCCTAAAAATAGATATTTTAATTAATTATAAAATTAAAAAATTAATACGTTCA
The DNA here is from genome assembly GCA_034699885.1 of Acrobeloides thornei. Taxonomy (NCBI): domain Eukaryota; kingdom Metazoa; phylum Nematoda; class Chromadorea; order Rhabditida; family Cephalobidae; genus Acrobeloides; species Acrobeloides thornei. The sequence goes on along the minus strand of JAQGCP010000665.1, from coordinate 12,633 downwards.
CTTCTCCCATTATTTTTATAATCGATTGACGAGATTTTAAGTTGACTGAATCGAGTATCTGCAAAACGTATCAACAATCTTGTGCAACTTTTTGAAAAACATTGATTTCCATCATTGCTTTGTCGATAGTTAAAATCACATTCATTCGAGTGGAAATTTGTTAAATTTTCTTTAACCTTTTCTTTGTTGAGATAACCATAAATGTAGCTAAAATTTTAACTAGCTCGTTAATAAGATAAAAAATGTAATCTTATCCTTTCCTGTCCCATCTTATCTGTTCTGACTTATGGCATAGACTCAAATGAAACGAAGAGGATGAAACGATGCGAATGAAACGATCGAATGAAACGATACGAATGAAACAACATAATAATGGAAAAAATCAATATATTTTTTAATTTTGTTATAAATTTTTACTTTTTTTATTAGATATTCTTGTCTAGATTAAAGTTTGTCTAGGTTTTCTAAATTTTCTAGAATTTGTCGAGGCTTTTTTCTAGACTTCCTAAATTTTTTCTAGAAACTTACTAAAAATCTCGTTCGATATAAAATTGTGGTAGTTTCTCGTCCCAATAAGTTATTAATTTTGCCGATATCTCTTCTTGTCTAATCAGCATTTCGAAAAATGTACACGGCACTATATATTCTCGTTCTTTATAATTTTCTTTGTTATTCGGGAATTCAAAATTAGTTGTTCTTAAAATAAAATTCTTGATGCATCTAGTAGCAACGACATGCTAAAAATGTGAATGGGTAATTTTGTAAAACTAGAGAATATCTAAAAGATATAAACCTTGTTTTTTCAACAAATGTCGAGTTGCTGATCTACCTGATTTTTTTGTTCTACGATTCATTGCCTGATCATCAATTTTACTATTACAGTGTGCGATCAAATAACTAACCCCTCTATTCATGTTTCTATCATAATTTTTGACAGAAGTAACTTTATAACGTGATCTTGATATCATTTTTAAAGAACATTGTACTAGATCTAAAGTTGTTCCTACCAAAAGTTATGATGAAAAGAACATATAAGAGGGAGTCAAGTTATTTTATCGCACCCTGTATTAAAGAGGGGTGCGGTTTGCGGTCACTTCGTGAAAAGTGGGATCCAAACGAAAAGGAAATCTAGCTCTACAACTCCAATTTTGCAAATTTTGCTTTTTTCTGAATAAAATGTTGGTGATGTAGAGCTAGATTTCCTCTTTATTGTTGCAAAAAAATTTCTCAAAAGTCTGTTAACTTGGCGGAGGAGTAGCACTTTGTAAATTACGTATTTTTAGAAAATTTTTCATTACTTTTATTGCCTGATTTTCAATATTAATTTATTATTGAAACAAAAATTCAAAAAATTTTTTCTTCAAAATCCTGAGCTCGTGATTTCCCGAAAAAAACTTTAGATATCTTTAGATTTGGTACTTACATTAAAAAATGTTTCAATGGGGATCCTGTTGCATGCAATTTCACAGCTTTCATTAGAACCCACTCGTTTTAAGCATAATGGGCATAAGCACCGGATATCTTTGAAATTTTTCAACTCATTCCTTTCATTAAATACAACATTAATCTTTTCCCAAGCTCTTATCTCCTGTTTTTCAGATTTGTTTGAACTTTTTTCAATGTTTTCTGACTTTATAACTTTGCTAGGATCGAGATTTTCTTTGAAGCTTAAACAATTTTTAAGCTCATGAATGACATGTTCTGGTGTGGGTTGTTTTAGGTTATTTAATAAGTGATTTAATTCCTAAATTTTTTGATTTATAAAACCTAGAAAATCTAAAGAAAATCTAGAAAATTTAATAAATCTTACTTCGTTCGATAAATTGCGTTTTTGACCACTTTTCTAAATATTAAAATTTTCTTTTTACTAGTTAAAAACGCACTTTAAACCATAGCCGCATCACTTCTCCTAGCCGATTTTCAACGATTGATACAAGGTCTAAATTATTTTTGAGTGATTCATAAAAAGTCTTCACATTCGTTAGATCTATTAAATTATTTTCATGATAAACCTTTTCTATTTGTTCCATCAGTTGAGTCTAAAATTTGTAGATATAATTTTTCTTTCGAATTCCTTACTAAATTTGAAAATCCACGTTCGATCAGAATATTTCGTTCGATAGAATATTCGTTATTTTTAGAAAAGATAGCAAATGGATAGGAAAATTTGGAGATTTTGAATGAATTATAAGTATTATAAGGTAAAATAGAGCATTGGAATAGAAGTGAATAACTTCGTTTAGCCACACCAGGTGGTCTTTTATTTAAATCGATCTAACAAATTTAAATTTTAAAAATAATTAATATAAGACCTAATTTTACCAGTTTTTCACTAGTATCAAAACATTCGATAACACTTTCATCTTTATCGATAGTCTAAATTTAATTTTTATACAATAAATATTCTATATGTTGTGTCCGATCCTGAGATTCGCCTGACTCAGAGTCGGACGTCCGATCCTGAGTCAGACATCTTCGCTCAGCATCGGACGTCCGATCTACAGTCAAAAAAAAGAATGCTTCTTTAGAATGTGCGTTCTTTACATGTATTATTTCTCGCCATTTTTCTTTTTTAAACGTTTAAAAAATTTTACATTAACTTTTCCGCTTTAAGTTCAAAAATTCCATTTTTAGTGTAGCAAAAATGGAAGAAAAGTTCATCGAACAATTCGCGAAGCTTATAGAGAATAAGATTAAATTATTGTTCCAAATGCGGATAAATACGAAGAGATGGTCGCGATTATTCGAAAGTGCATGACAAATGTAAAGCTATTCAAACAAGAATCGAACGTCGTCAAGCGGTACTCAGTTCGCATTGAAAATTCAAAAACTGTTTTATACCATCAAGGTGATTCAAAAAAAGAGACTCCCCATCGAGTAATCAAGAAAGAGGAGCCGTTCAATCTGCTGAAGATGAAACATAAAGAGCTTGGACATGGTGGTGTGAATGTGATGTGGCAGGGGCTGCGTGACTACTTTGGGATTTCGAAGTAAGTTTGTTAATTTATCTTCCAAAATTTTTTCAATTTTATAGGGAGTTTATCAGAATTATCCTGCAGCTTTGCGCCGAATGTGAGCACGAAAAGTGGCATCCTTCCACAGCGATTCACGAGAAACCAGCTCGAAGCATGCGACAACGAATTCATCTTATTGAAAGAAGTGCCAGATGTGAAAACTTCGTTCAGAACAGCCATGAAAGCTGATTCGGTGACAGGAACACAGGGTAGGTCATTTTTGATTGAGTATGGAAATGGTTTACGTATTTCCAGGACACAAGCATTGCATGTGCACGAGTGGCTGTACAATGAAGAAATGTGCTTGAAAAAAGGCGGAAGGAAGTGCCACACAGCAAAACATGTAATAAAATCACCTTGATCAACTGTGTTATATTTAGTTTAGTACTTGTTTGTCAATGTCCAATTGTTATTTTAATAATGTTGCGAAAAGTGTTGTTTGAGTAAAATCATTTTAACTTACTTAAAAAATATTGAAAACTTAGGATCGGAGTCCGACTTTGGCCCTATTCCTAAGTTGAACCGTACGGTTCACGGTTGACCGTATGGTCAACTGTACGGTTCACTGTCAACCGTACGGTCAACCGTGAACCGTCACGGTTAACCGTACGGTTCAACTTAGGAATAGGGCCTTTGAGTCAGGCTAATCTCAGGATCGGATACAACATATATATTTCTAGATTTTCTTCATTTCGCTTACCATATTTAGCTTAAAAACACCATTCTGATCAATTTTTGGACAGTAATCACTTCCAGAAATTGTAATTTGAATTGGATGAAGCTTTTTGCTAGGACTACTCTCTTTATTTTTGCTTTTTGGCTTTCTTTTTCGACTTTCTTTTTCTTCCGAATCATAAAAAATTATTTTGAATTTTTGCTTTTCATCCTTTTTGTCTTCATCATATAATTTGACGATTTCACAAGCAAGATGCATCTGTTTTAGTCTTTTATAAAGGCCTAGGATTCTAAAAATTTACATTAGTCGGATATCATTTCGTATAGATTCTTACTTTAATTCAACTTTTTCTGAAAAATTGCTCTTTCTTTGTGACTCCGCAGTAGAGGCAGAGCTTTTAAAAGTAATCCAAATCGGGGTCGGATGTTTTATAATAACAAAAGCCAGGTTAAAAAGTTCGTTTAATTTTCCCTGGATTAATCCATTATAATATTCAAAATAAACAGATGCGTTCTTGTCTGGGTAAATAAGTTTTTGTATGGTTGAATAGATCTCGAATAAAAAATCGCATAAAAGTTCGAAGCTGAAAAGTTTATAGAGGACTTATCGAAAGTTTAATTTTGCCGATAGGTTACCTGGTATCAAATTTATTTAGAATAATCAATATTTTAGGAAATTCTGAATAATCGGAAGTCAAACACTCATCTGGAAGAGACCATAGGCTTAGTTGTAGGATGCGTTTTTTAATTTTTGAAAGTAAATGCGCTAGTCTATCAGGAAATTGTTGGTAGTCGTTCAAAATTAGATGCTAAAATACAAGATTCGAATTTTATTGCGGATGACCCCCCACCCTAATTAGGCGGTATTTAGAGAGAGAGTGGTGGAATTTGGTTTAGGAGGCCAAGTTGGCGAAATGGCTTTTTTGAAAAAAAATTTCTATCCAGTATGAGTAAAAAAATCATGTATACAATAATAAAAAAACAGGCTTACAAAATTTTCATTAAACTGCTCTAAATTAGATGCTTGTTCTAGAATACTTCCGGTTTGATTTCCAAAATCATAATTAGAGCGAAAATCCTTTATGGTTTTATCTATCCATTCCAAATTGGCAAAATCCTGATCCTAAAATAAAATGTCTATCATAAATTTTTAATGATGTTTTTACATTAAAATCATCAATTTCTGTTAGAAAGTTGTTTTGTTGATTCGAATTTGGTACATTCTTAAAGGGTATAGATTAAAAAAAAAAGATTTTTCATACAAGTTGCATAGAACAAGGATTCTCTAAATTTGAATGGGATACATGATAAACTGGTTCAACATATTGAGCAGAAATTTCTGGAGCATTTACATATAAATTTTGATCAGCACCTGCATGAGGAACGGAGGGGAAACTTGTGTAAACTTGCCCCATCTATAATCCATTCAGTTTTGTATGAAAAACAAAAAATATAATACCTCTTGTGGATTTCCACTTTGGAAATATGACGCATTATATTGATTTATATAGGTAAAATTTGGAACATTAGTTGGAATACCATAAGAATTCGTGTTCGTGTTCTAAAACCTCGGCCGACCTTTTATTACTCATATACGGCGTTCCAAAATGAGAAAAAAGTCTTCAAAAAAACTAATCGTTTCAATACAACTTTTACAATTTTTGTAGTAAAAATGGAAAATTTTGGAACTTTTTGATGAAAAAATAGAAAATTTTGGTCATTTTTGGTGAAAAATTATAATGGGGGACCATTTTGATTTTTGAAAAAATTTGGGGAAAAACATAAGGAAGGACCATTACGAAAAAAGTTTCATTTTTTTCGTTTGGGGGAGAGCCCGCGCCCCCTCTGTATATGTCACTGGGCCGATTACTGAGAGTACCCTCCCCCCCCCACACCACCCTAGCCTATTGCAAATAGTCACTCAGGGAGAAATCGAAAAAATAATTGCACAAAATGCAACTAGTACCAATCAAAAATTCGAAACTTTGAAATTTTCCATTTTTGACTCCTTGGTGCCCCTTATGTTTTTTCCATCGTGAACCTCTAATTTTACGTTTTTTTTCTAACTTTCCGACATTTTCGTGATGATACAAGAAAAACTAATACCGGATTCGAGTTCTTGGCATGAAAAAACCCTATATATGACATTTCGAGCAAGATACCCGAAGGCTTCAGACTTTGTGACAAAAAAACACATGTGATGTCTTATGACCTTTTAGATACCCTTTACTTACATTTCCGACGGTGTAATTTTGATTAGCTGTTGGAATTGATCCATAATAAACATTTTCTTCATTAGGTTGCAAAGATCTATAATAATCCATGGATTCACCTATAAAAGGAAAATTCATTGCCAAAAATTGTTTGAAATCTACAAAAAATTTAGCAAAAATACTCTAATTTTACTAAATAATAGAGTTTTTCTCAAAAATTCCTAAATATCTCACTTTCGATTAAACACATGAACAAAATAACATCGACTATCAAGTTCGACAAATTTTTTCCTAATGTTTAATAAACTGTCACAATCTGTTGATTAACTAAAAGATGATTAATGAAAGAATGAGTAATTATTGTTTTGATTGAAAATTTTGATTTCTTTCCCATCCATGTAATCTAATTTTTTTCTCTACCTCTCCCCTCCCTAACGAGATTCATAATATGTTAATATATTTTTTAGGACCTAAATATCAGATATTTAAAAAATATAAATAGACCTTAAAGTTAAATTTTTATTTGTTTATACAGGTTGTTTTTTTGGTTGCTCCCACATTTCAAAAAGTTGCCAAAAATCGAGTTTAAACTCGTTTCTTCGCCCATTGGCTCTATCGATTGCTTCCGTCACCAGGTTTTTTTTAGGAAAAAAATTTATTTTCGATTTTTTAGCCTAAAGATGGTGAAAATTATGATTTTTAAGATCTCTATCCCAATACAAAATTTCGGTATTTTTGGGCTAAAAAATTGAAAATAAATTTTTTTTCTAAAAAAATCCGGTGACAGGGGCAATCGATAGAGCCATAGGGCGACGGAAACGGATTTAAACTCGTTTTTGGTGGATTTTTGAAATGTGTCGACTCCCAGCTCCTGCAAAAAATTTTTTCGATTTAGAAAATTAAAAAACAATTTTTAACAAGTGACTGCTTCCCAGGCTCCGTAAAAGCTTCCCTGACTCAGTAATTCATAACCTCTTTAGGGCCACATTTTTAACAAGAATCACATGCTTATGGAGTATATTTTTCGATGTGAGAAATCCTTTGCGCGTATTGAAAAATCTTGAAAACGCTTCCTTGACCATGAAATAGGACAAAAAACAGAATTTTTCGTTTTTTGAAAAATTCTGTTTTTTGTTCTATTTCATGATCAGGGAAGCGTTTTAAAAATTTTTTAATGCGCGCAAACGATTTTTCGATAGAAGCCATTTTGGAATAAATTTTAAAAAAAACTTTTTGCAAAAATTGATCGAAAATTTGCAAAAGTACGGTTTTTTAGCTACCCTGTAATTTACCAATAATTTTACGCGGAGGTGTAGAATAACGATCTAGGGATTCACGAATAATTGGCCATACTACGAAGATGATCGTACAAGAGACAATACCGATCGCCTAAATTATCACAAAAAATTAAAGCTTTTCCTTATTTTCAAAATTACCGAGAATATCAAATAAGCTAAATACGCCCATGCTTGTTCTTTATGGTCTGCAAAAACGATGAGACCACCGATAATGAGACTAAAACATGTCAGTATCATGCTACCATGTTCGAGGGTTTCTATCGTGTCGCTTCTAAAAGCATTTGCTATCGCTCCTAAAAACCCCAATATTCCAAAAAGCTATATGTATAGCTCCAATTATCAATGCTCCTGTCTGAAAAATTTGATTTGAAAATAATGAAAAATAAAAAATAACTCGAACATGAACTCCACAGCAACAAGTATTCGACATTCTTTTTATCTTTTGACTGGTTTAATCAACGAACAAAAACTAAAATTAAAATGACTTTTCTTTGTAGATTCACTAAATTTATATTCGATTGAAATTGCGAAAAAATTAGTTTTAATTTTGGAGTGATTCGTTTTATTTTTTTAATTGTGCTATATACAGAATGGTACCAAAAAAAATTCCACTTGACCATTTTTTCATGAATTTTGGATCTAAAAATTATTTTCTAAAAATGGTCCTATTGAGGTAATTCGATGCGGGGAATCGATTGCGCGCATTCTTGAAGCATGAAAATGCTTCTCTGACCTTGATTCAGGGTCAGTGTATCGAAGCGAAAATTAACTTTTTTAGCTTTTTATGTGAAAATACTCGTTACTGGGGTTTTTCGATGAGGGGAATTGGTTGCGCGCATCAGGAGAGTATTTTCAAGCTACATGAATACACGCAATCGATACTCCTGCATCAAAAACCCCAGAAACGAGTAATTTCACATGGCAAATTAAAAAATTTGATTTTCGCTTCAATATACCTACCTTGGATCAGGGTCAGGGAAGCATTTTCACGCTTCGAGAATGCGCGCAATCGATTCCCCGCATTGAATTACCTCAAGTAGAGTCATTTTTAGATAAATAATTTTTGGGTCCAAAATTCATCAAAAAAATGGTCAAGTGGAAACCTTTTTGCTCCACCCTTTTCCCAATGAATCACTTGTTCACTCGGCCGCAAGGCTCTATCTCATTTTTCTCTTTTCTTTCGAAGAAAAAACAAATACCGATGTCATCATTAATTAACTTTTAAAACATTTTTATTAATTAGGAAGGTTCCACTCGGCCGAAAGTGCGAATTTAAATTTAGAATAATGTCTAAACATAAGTTGTAATAGCTCTGGTCGGCCGCTGGACAATTTTTTTATTAATGAATAAAAATTTGGGTGGGAAACAAGTTTATTTGTACAATTAGATTTTGAATGTATAATTTTTATATTTTTGATGTAAGTGTTAACTAATACGCAAAAAATACAGTATGATCAACATCATGAACAACCAGATCTTACGGTCGAAAAAATTTTTGAAAACATTAGCTACTATAAACAGATGGTCATTGTATATTTCGATATTCCAGCCAAAGTAGTTCCTGGACATATGTACTCAGTCATGGGACAATTGGAGGTGTTTTTTAATGACTTTATCATCTGATCGTTCCTTGAGGGATCACCTACATATTACGATGAATAAGGACTGGAAAAAATCGTTTGCGATACTTCTTCAGGAAAAGTTACTTTTTATTTTTCCAAGATCCATATTATAATACGCCTGTACAGGGTGTCCCAACCGGTATTTCAGATTTGTTTTGCTTGTATCTTTTTAACTAACTAAAGCCGTTGTTACTAGCCCAAATCTGCGGTGACGCTATTTTGGTTTAGGGAGTATCAAATCGATTTTGGTGTTTGAGGGAGGGGGAAAATGGCTGGTCGGCAAAAAATCATAAGGCTACTCCCCAAAAGTGTCAAAAAATCGATTACCTTATGCTTTGACAAAATTTTCGATCTTTGACCGATTTTAGGGGCCATACCACATTGCCCCCCCCCTCCCTCTATCACTTAAAAAATTTCATCCGGCGGGTATTTGGTTCTTTTGAGTCAATAGTGAATCATCATATTTCTTTTAGTAACAAGGTTAGGTTGGAATTGCTCATAAAGAAGTCAAGATTCAAATTAATTTAAACTAAATCACGCCATAATGATACATTATGGCATATTAATGCGAAAAACATAGATGATAGAAGAACACTGTCAATTGAGACTAATGCAACTCATCAAAAACTACAATCAACTCATTTTCAACTGGCAACAATCTTATAAAAGGATTTGATTTTAGTCAATTATATCAGCCACAACACTTTTATAATAAAAATTGTTCTTTAGCTCAATTGTACTAGGTAATTTAATTGTTGAAAAATTGTTTCAAATTTTTTTAGTATCATGCAGTTCTTAAAGGGGGAGACCCATTTATACACTAAAATCCAGATTTTTTTAAAAACGAAGTTTTATGGTGTATACAGGATAAAAAATAGCTGAAAAATTAATTTCGCGCACTCCTAAATTGTGAAAACGCTTCCTTGACCCTGATTCAGGAAAAGAAATTTTCTATTTTTCAGACATACTTAATTGACGTAATATATCTTATAACCACGAACTTTTAACGCACCCTGTATATATGGCTATCAATGATATTGAATCAAGTTTTGTAGGAGCTTCAAAATCTGCTGACACTTCTGAAGCTTTATTACCAAGAAGTTTCCATGAGTAAGAGCGAATATTTCTGTAAAATTTGTGAACTAATTTTCAGTGCTTCATCACACAACCATCCTAAAGGGTCTCTACCAGACTTTAAAAAATTGAATATAAATAATGATACATCGAATAATACTCTTGAACATGTAATTATTGCGCTATGTATGGGATGGATGACATTTTTTGAGGTTTATCATTTAAAAAAAAATCAAAATTATGAACATTAAAGTAGGAACTTTCATGAGGTTTTCAAAACTTATTTAAATAAAATAATTTTGATGCCAAAATATCAGTCATAAGTATAATATCAACTTTTGTTCTGGAGATTAAAATTGATTTTAGTTTATATTTAATAAAGAAGCATTAGATATGTCGTTAGAGATATCAGCTAAAGAATATAATACCAATTACACTGCCTTTCACAAAGAGGTTTTAGTATTTTCTTTTATAGTAATTTTACACTTATTTTTAGTCTGAACATATACATCATGTGTTGCAGACAACAAAATTAGTATCTACTATGATCGGTTATTTCTTGTGGTCCATTTTATTCACTTGCACACCGTTAATTATGGTTCGAGTATGTAAATTACTGATAAAAAATACCCGATTTTTTGACAAAAACCCAGATATTAAATACTAACCCGAATCGCGCCTGTCGGTGCCGATTTGGGCCTCTACATATTACATTTCAAAACACAAACGACAAACATAACATACAAAACAACAATCACACAACCCACAACACACATCTCCCTCTTTCCCTTCCCACCCCATCTCTCCACTCCCTCTCTCTTCACCATTCCCATTCCTCTCCTGCTCCACCCCCCCCCCCCTCTTCTTCTCCTCTCTCCGTCCCCAGTCCTCCTCCACCCCATCTCTACCCTCCTCCATCCCACTTCCTCTTCTTCCCCATCCCTTCCTCTCGTCCTTCTCATTCTCCATTCCGCCCATCCCCTCACCCACTACTCCTCCCTTCTCCATCCTACCCTTTCCTCTTCCTACCCGTCCCCATTCTTCCTTCGCCCCATCCATACCCTCTTATATCCTCTTCTCCTATCCATCCTTCAATCTTTTCCTCATCCTTCATCCCGCTCGTTCCCCACGTATTCTCCCTCTCTTCCTCCCTTCTTCACTTCCCCTCCCTTCCCCATCCTTACTTCTCTTCCCCCGTCCCCATCCATACTCTCTTCCATCTCCTTCTTCCCCCTACCCATCCCTTCCCCTCTGCCTTCTCATCCTCTATCCATTCTTCTTACTCTTTTCTTCCCCGTCTACTTCCTCTTTTCCTTCATGACTCCTCCCTTCACCATTCCTCCTGATTCCGAACACACGCACAACCAAAATACTATAACAGATTATACTTTATAGATCGGTACGATTTTATCCATGATTTCTGGTGTTTTGCTTTCAATGCCCTATTGGGTTGGTTGGGAAGAAACAAATGAGGAGGACTTTTCAAAATTTCGTCTATTCTTGGTTTTGGGAAGAGCTCTACTATGCTTCGCTGGAACTATCAACTACACATATGGTGTCGCATATTATTTTGGAAATTCTCGTGATACAGCTTCTCATCATCAACATTATATGTTAGGGTCATTGGTAATACTTAATTATGATATTAGACATCAATTCAATTAAAGTCACCATCCAAATCCAAATAAGCTAAATTGTTTATTATAAAGCGAGTTTTGACCTTTTTGAACGTAAATATAAATGGATTATAAATGTTTATCGAGGAGAGGATGAAATATTTTATTTTATTTTTCTTCCATTATGAAAATTTATCTTTTAATTTAGGTTTATGCTGAATTGATCGCAGAGTTTTTTGGTATGTTAGTAGCACTAAAAACCCATTCATTTGGATCTTTAATGAAATGGATTTTAGGCTTTACGCTAAGTGGTATGTTTAAATCATCGTCATAGCCTTCAGGAGGGTGAGATAAGAGACGCATTCCCTTACTAATAAAAGATCCAAAAAATACTTATGATTTTAATTTGAAAAAATCATTAGGAAACCCTTATTATTATTTCAAATTGAAACATTCACCAACCCAACAGAAATTTCTGGCAATGACTATATTTTAATTCGTTTTACATAACAAATCGATTTAGCTATTATTCCGTTATTTCTAACCTTTCTCAATTGTTTCAAAAAATATGGGGATCGAGGTGTTTCGGATAATAAAGTTCATCCGACAACGCAAGCTAGCTATAAAGAAATTATTAAAACCATTTATGAAAATTACCAAACCGAAAAAAAACTTGCTATTTGTCAAAAAGATTTCTTATACCGTCTACTCTTGTGTATAGCCGTTGTGGTGACTGCGCGAATTCCGTTTTTGGTGAGTACTGTTGATACAATTAGTGATGGTCATAATTTTAGATGTGGGATATTGAACCTACATGCTTCCTTGAAAAGATCATAAAAATCGATGAGTATAGACTCGTTGGTCTAAGGATTAAATCTGCCGTTATTAGTTGTGTATTTGCTATCGGTTCGGCATGGTTCTTTACAATCGGGTTCCAAATGCATACAAAATTATGTTGGGTCATTATTTTTGCGCTTATTTTTGATTTCATGTTTATATGTAAGCTTTAAGTGGAATTTTCTAACTAAATGAGATAAAACGAAGCTAAATTTATAGAGTGACATCTTACGAATATAATTGTTATCTTGTTCATATTTAACCCGTAGATGCCGGCTGACCTA
>JAQGCP010000664.1:0-15435 GCA_034699885.1 Acrobeloides thornei | reverse complement strand
TAAGTATGCTAGATAAAGAATAATGCTTACCAACTAAGGCAAGTATCACAGTTAATAATGGCGCAATAGGAAAAACTAAGGGTTGATTTAGCTCAAACATTTGTAATAAATCAACTATGAAAAGGAATATTTGATGATGAGAAAATCGCAGTAACATTGATATGGCAAAGGTCTAAATTGTTGGTAATACTTTATAATGAACATAGCTAGTTAATAAAAGTGATAAGTTTAAAGTAAAAAAATGAACTAACATTTACAAAAGAAATTATAGAAATAAAACTTACAAATATAAGCATAACAAATAATGCTGTTAGATAACTTGCTCTAGTCATTGCCACTGAAACGAAATGATAGTGTTCATCGTTTATAATATCACGCAGGTATCCTAAAATTTTTCTTTACTTTCGACACATGTCTTGAACTAACCTTTATCAGTCTCATTTTCAGCTAAGGCTTTTACCGATGACATAATAATATCTTCATATCCCACTAAATATCGCATCATAAACCGGTTCTTCCAATCTCCAAAACATTTATCTGTTTCAGCATCGAGCTAAAAACATGAGTCTACTGTTAAAAATTAAAAGTTACCCGAATTAGCATAGTAGGTATTCCAAATTCTTGTCTCAAATGAGGTTTCAATCGGAGTAGACCATAGTGTAATGAGTATTCGACAATGTAAACATATCCAGGTCGTACATATTCTTCGTCTAAAAATTCTAATAAATTGTAAATTGGTAGAAATGTTGAGCCATGGAATAAGGGGCTTGGGTTGCTTGTCATATGAGATCCTAAAAAATATTTTTTCTCTTCCAAGACCTAAGCAATCCCTAGCTCCATTAGGTTAAGCTCTGTTTAAAAAATAGGGCATAGCGCAAGGGGTTGAGAGGGGGTCGTGCATAGCTCAAGGGGTTGAGAGGAGGGGGTCGTGCATGACACGCGGCCGTGAACGACACATTTCACGAAGCGCGACCTTTTTTTTAATCGTTTTTTTTGGGTCGTGCAATCGGATCGGATTTTCGAAGACCCACTTGTACACGTGTGTAGTTGTTTGTTACCTATGTGTACTTAAAACTTCTGGGCAGTGCCATACCGAAAGGGGGATACATGTCCCCCAAGGGCCAAAAAAAGTTTAAAAAATCCAAATGGTCCCTCTTATGTTTTTAACCAAAATGTTGTTCACAACTAGAGTCGGGATCTTGTACCCCCACCCCATGAAGAAACCCTGAGCACTGCTTCTGGTTCACTTCGAGGGATTGAAAATTTAAGCTCTATCATAAAACGGACAAATAAAGTATTTGCATTGCTAGTCAACCTTCTCGCTTTTGAGTCTAAAAAATCTCACTTTTCTGCCCTTCATTCTCTAAATCATCCTCATCTAATTCATCTAAGAGTTCTAGATCATCATATTCTTCATAATCTTCTGGTGCTATTCTTCTATTAGCTTGTGGACCTACTGGTTTTAGGAAGAAGCTTATCAAGGAATGTGAAAGTTCATTTATCAAACTATTTGAAAACGGTGATATCTCCGGCTCTGACTGATTTTGATTTTTTATTAGCGTTAGAAGTTTGCTTTTCCTTTTTAATATCGGTGGTAAAGCTATTGGTCCATGTATAAGGATATCTTTGAGTCTAAAGTGTGTGGACTTTTGCATTTGGAGATAGGCTTCTAAAGAAAGAATTATTAGACTAATTATAGAGAATATGTATACCTTGAGCTAATTTTTGTTCTCTCGCTTGAAATTCGGCTAGATTACTTATGACCTCAACCCGTAGAACGCCTTTTCGCGGCCAAGAATCTTTGAAATTCATTAGACACGATGAAGGTACCCGATTGAACATTATATGTACATAAATTAATGTTGCAAGTAAAGATAATGCCTGAAAATTGAAGTGTATAAATTTATTTAGTCACATTATGGTCAGTGTTTTGTACAGGGTATTGCGTGTGAAGTTGGCAAAATTTAAAATCTGTGTATTACAACGAAAACATGTGCGTGCATGTTTCTACTATAATTTTTAACTTGCATCAATTAAAGGTTGTTTATTTAATCGATTATTCCAAATTATCTGATTAATCGTTTCAATAAACAAATTTTAATTGATGTAAGTTAAAAAGTATAATAGGAAAATGCACGTACATGTTTTCGTTATAATAAACAAATTTCAAAAATCACCAAATTCACACGCGATTATCTCGAAACCGTTAGCGATTCAGGACATGCTATAAAAACAAAAAAATACTCCATTTTTCATGAACTTTCCGAATATCAACAAAAAGGGGTAATTTTTTCCGCTTGAACTGATCTCGAAAGGTATAAAATATAAAAAACTTACGACAATAAATACAATAAATTCTATAATCCTTCTCATAGTAAAAGAAAAATGTCTGTTATAACTTATGGCAACTTTTACCAGCATAGCTTGAAACAGACGATCCCGTATGACACCGAACCTGTTATTATTATTCAAATTATTTGCATTTATGTTGAGTCCAGCCAGCGTTTCATCGTCCAACCCAATTCCACCAAACCCGCGATTTCGTCCATCTTCTGCCATTCTTTGGACTTACATTAATTTTTTGTGTCTAACAAATGTGTTATCAAAATTTGATGATCCTAAAAAATGAAGGTGTAATCTGAAAGAGCCATATAAAACAAGTTTGTCTAAAAAGTATAAACGTCTATTCGATTCAATCCAGTTCACATCGACATTTTTCCAATCGTTGTCTCTATCTATTATCTACTGCCTAGCTGTATGGCAAAAAGTTATAATACTGTAAGCGCCAATAACAATCTTGTTAATGTTGAGATTTGTTAAATGGGAATGAATACATTTTGAGTATTTTTTCTGCTGAGGTCGTCCTTCTGTTTAAATGTCATTGTCATTTCGATAATGCGTCTTGACAAGAGAATATATTTTAAGGAAAAAAGGTACTAAACATTAGAAAACTTAAGTAAATTTCTAAAAATTGAAAAATTTGAGAGAATTTTGTCCAAAAAGTAAAAAAGAGAGGAATCCTGCTACATTAAACGCGTAATGTTTGTTTGTCTGTGTGTCTGTCGATCGATCTCGGAAAATTTTGATTTAAACTCAGAGCGCTAAAACAAAAGTTGTAGGAGATAATGAGAGACGACGATTGACACCAAAATTATGGGTGTAGCTTTCAAAATTGTTTTCACTTTTTACTCTTAGGGTAAAAAATATACCCATGAGTATAATTATTATTACCATCTATACTCATGAGTAGGGTTGACGAGATCGAGATTTTTGAATCGAGATCAAGATTTCGAGATCGTACATTTTCAAAAAATTTTGGCAAAAACATAAGAGGGGATCAAGGCAATTTTTTGATTTAAAAAAAATTGTTTAGTCACCTTGGTTCTCCGTTATGTTTTTTCGCGCCAATAGTTACTAAAATTTTATCTGCAGCTTTTATTTTAGTTGTGCATACTAGCTGCAGCTTGAAAAAATCCTTAGTTGTGCTACGGCCCCTGGGACCGGGCCGTGCCAGCCAATGGGGCCAGCCGGGTTGCTGACCCAGCCCGATAGCCAACCGGTTGTAGACCTTAGGGCCAGCCCTTAAATTTCTGGTATATTTGAAACCATAAAAATGACCAAAATTGACCAAAAATTGACAAATTTTTCATTTTTTTAAACCAAAATGCTATGTAGTTTCCATTATTTTAAAACTAAATACAAGAAAATATTTTTATCCTAAGTTTACAACTATAAATCGCTTCATAGTAATATTTTGTTTTCAGACAAGCAACTTTTAAAAAATAAGCGGAGTCTGTCAGGATTTGATTACTTTATGAGCTCGAAAGAGTTTGATTGCGAAAAATGTCGTATGAAAATCAATGTGATGATGATCAGGTGGAAGAAGAGGTGGCGGAACTCATCAAATGTGGTCTCACTGATAAAAATGCTTCTAGTGTATTTGGCTTTTACCTCACACTATTTTTTAAAGATTGATATTTTTCTTTGTTTATCAAGACAAGTTACACACCTATTGTCAAAACATCTCGACTAATCTTTCAAAAATTATTAATTTTTATTTTATACCCATTTTGCACCTTTAATTCGCTTTTGTCCAGCAATTCTTTTTTTTAATACCTTCAAAAGCATGTGCCAACCAAGAAAGAGGGCCATAATATTTTTGGGAATCGCCGGTGTCTTGAGACAACGTTGGGAAATGAGATGTGCCTGTTAGCGCTATCTTCTTTTTCTTCTGTCCATCCGGTGTTTTCGCCTTCTCATTTTCAAGCTTGTTGCTTCGGCGCGACTTCTTCGCCGCCCGGAGGCCACTCAGCGTTTCCTGGAGAGCGTCTCCTTATTCACCACCGATTAATTTCGTTTAACCGGGCCGCCTTTTGGCTTATAGTAAATGGGATAGGTTCAACGAGGCTATTATCTGAGGTTTATCTTTTGGGAATTGTGAAATTTTTGAAATTTCTTTAAGTCAGTACAGAATTTCTTATGGAGCTCAAAAATTTTTTTTACTATTTAGGTTTAGATTTTTTTATTTTTGTTTTGGTAAATTAAGAGATTTCTTTGAAATTCGTTCTAGATGGGTGATTTTTAAAGGCTTAATCTAATTCAGCACTTTTTTCAAGTCTAACAATACTGAGCTTTCTTATTTTTTGTTTTCTTCTTTTTTTAAATTAAAAAAGTTCATATGTCCTTTTTTAACCTCCTATGAAAAATTGATAAATTCAATTTTTGACTTTTGGTTGATTTTTACATTAGATAGTTTTTATAGTAAAATGCATATGGAATTTGATGCACATTATATACATGAAATTTGATCATTTTTATGTTGTCCAAGTACAAACGTAAGAGAATGACATTTCGCTTTTTCCGTTTAGGGGTCAAGAAATTAATTTTTTCACTGATTACCCTTTTCCTTAAAATATTCCATGGATTAAAATTCCCTATGGGTTCAAATTGTATAGAACAATTTGAGTTCAAATGAACGCTGTGTTCAAAAAATTCATGGGTTAAAGTGTACCAAACCTTTCGACCAGCATCATCCCTCGTCCTAACAACACTAACAAAGGATTTAAAAATTTGTATAGACAAGAAAATTTGGTTTCATGACAAATGAAGAGCATGTTTTCTTAAAAACCCATTAATTTAGAGCGTGGAAGATTTATCTTAAAATTTTATATCTTCAATTTTTTAGACCGTGAAAATTTATGCTACAGATCTGAACCAAAAAACCATAAAATTTTATAGCTATGAAATTATAATTTTAAAAATTCTTATGTCGCAAGCTAAAAATATTGCCACTTTTAACAAGTTTGATTGCGTGTTTTCAGAACTCATTCCATTAAATTGGAATCAAAATGGCAAATATTAATAGAAAATTCTGTTGCTAAGGTAATCCAACAATATCAATTTTTTTACTTTTGGTTTCATTTTTTGATATTTTATATATAAAGAATAAAATGTGTACAGTCTTGTATAAAAAATTGAATTACATTTTATACAGGGTTCACAAGTTTTATTTCAACGTTGTACAAACTTCTAGAACAAAAACATCGGCTTGATCGAAGTTATCGGGGGGGAGTTAAAATTCTTTGCGAGAAATCGATTGCTCACATTTTCGAAGCATGAAAAAAATCTACCTGTCACTAATTCAGGCAATTCTCACTTCAATAACTATTTTCATTTCTGATTTACAAAAATGCTTCATTGAGAATGATTTAGGGAAAGAGTGGGTATTTTGAAACAAAATCGCTTAAATCAGAGTCAGGGAAATTTTTTCATGCTTCGAAAAATATCACAATCGATTCCCCACATAAAATTACCTACGAAGATGATTTATGAAAAGAATCTAAAATACTCTGAATCAGAAATGGAAATAGTTATTGAAGCGAAAATTTGCCTAAATTGCCTGATTCATGATCAGGAAGATTTTTCATACTTCGAAAATGCGCACAATTGATTTCTCGCATAAAATTACCCCCAATCACTCTGATAAAAATGATGTCTTTGTTTTAGAAGATTTTCAACGCTGAAATAAAACTTGTGGACAAACCTTTCAATCACCCTGTATTTGAGTATATTTATATTTTTCTTTTGAAAATTGAAATATATTTTATGAATAATAAGAAAATGCAATAAAAAACTTTGGTTTTTAGCTTCATTACTTATGGGGTGTTAGTTTAGGGGTTATTGGGTAGCCGAGAGTAATAGGATGGTTTCAGGTTACACAACATAAACGCTAGCACACTCTGAATATGGTTAGAGGCAGAAAAGAGCGAACGTTCAAGCTTCGGTTTGCTATATAGGCAAAATCATTGAGTTGGTTGTTTTTTATAAAATATTGCATATTTTTATTTTTAGTTTGCTTATACAGTTTTAGCTTGTTTTCATTATAAAAAACCAAAGCAAATTAGAGTACTGAAAATCGTGAAACCCGATATCCAATACCGAAAACTTATTTTGCATTCAAAAATTTTCTATGCATAAATTTTCATCTCGCAATTTTGCATGTTTTAATTTTCACTTAATGTACACTTACCCTATTAAATGAATCATTCTGAAAAACTCTCGCGCATTGTCCTCTGTCTCGATTCAAGTCATTTTCAGACAGCATTTATGATCGAAATATTTTTGCGTGGATTAATTTTTATAGACTTTTTACAACTTTTTATATAGACTAATCGGCATTTTATGATCCGTATGGATTTCTTTCCTATCCAGTTTACGAGTTTCACGATTTGGCCAGATTGTTGTCCATTTGTTATTAGCTATATTAAATGTGTTGATGATGTTCAAATCGATTTTCATGTTAATTTAAAAAAATTTATATTTGTCTAGATTAATTTATCAAGATGATTTTTAACTTTCGGAATCAGAACTCAATTCATAAATTGACACGACTTGGCCAATTATCCCATTCAAGTTTCATGTTCTCGCTCAGTTTCTGATTGAATATAAAAAACACCAAGAGAAAACAGTTCTACCAGCTCCATGAGTCACTCCAAAAATGAATCGTTTTTAAAACTAGCGCTAGTTCCACCAGATTAGTCACTCAAAATTGCTATTGAGAATGAGGATGTTTTTGAGGATATAAGAGAAGTGTTTTTGAAAGAAGTTTAAACAAATTTTGTTTAAAATTTTATGATTTTTGAATCTATTTGAAAAATGAGAAATTAAAAAACTGTGCCTAATAAAAATGAAAGAGTGAGTCCCAAAATTAATGATAATAGATCACACATGGACGTATGGTCTGTAAAATTTTTGAAAAAGTTTATATCTTTTTCGGATTTGGGAAAGCCCCTCCCCCCCTCTTATTTAGGATAACACAGCCCCTCTTTCCTATAGGATAGTGCCACCCTCTGGGCGGCACTATCCTACCCTCTCTTCCCTTCGGCACGACCTCCCCCCGCACGAGGCACGACCCTGGTCTGAAAAAATACAGACCAACGCCATGTGTATAATAGAAATAAAAAGTACAAATCTTCTTCCTAGTTGTAAGTTCCAACTTGGAACCTATCTTTCTCCCTTCTCCAGAAACATGTACCCCAAAGTCTATGTGCTTCAGAGTAAAAAAGCATACACGTGTATAGTAGTAGGATAAATTATTTATTTTTTAGGAATTATTACCTCCTTATCCCTATATTATGACTACAGCTATTATAAGCAATCCATCAGCAGCATTAGATTTAAATTTCGTCTTTAGAAGATTCGGAGCTGGCATAAAGGTATGTATAAATTTTTATTTTTATAAAATAAATAAACTTTTTTGTTTCATTATACCTATCCATCTAGCCCTACCAATAACATTTTTTAATGCAAACTTCCGTGTTTATTGAAAAAATAGCATCATAAAAGCGTCAAAGAGAACATTCCGCCGGAGGCAATAAAAGTATGCAAGCACAGCGTGCGCCCAGTATTATTCGCAGGAAAATAATGAAATAATGTAAAGCATGACTTTTTAATAGGCTTTGTATTTGCCGCCTATTTCTTGAAAAATGTAATAAAACTGAAAGGATGTATCATTGAAAGAAAATTAGAAATTGGAAAGATTAATAATCGGAACATTTTTTGATGAAATTTTGGAGGAATTAGTTAGAAATGGGAAAATGTGCTGTGAAATCGTACAAAAAATTTAATATGAAAAATTAGTAAAAATTCTAAAAATAAAATATTTGCAGTTAAACTTTCTTATTTTTATGTTTAAAAAATTGCATGTATACCAAAGCTATAGAAATGTGACAAACTCTTAATTTTTTGTTAAAATGCGTCCCTTTTCATCGCCTTTCTCCAAAAAGACCTTTGTGCGAAAAAACAAAGATCAAATCTTTAGAAATCTTAATAAAAATTGCTGTCAAACACTGTGTTTAGCACTTTGTTAATAGCCCTCGCGCTAGTTAGACCAATGAAAGTATCTTCTGCGAGAGATTGCTTTTTGACTTGCTTCAGCGCAACTGGTATAAGCAGCACGCAACCTATGAGTAGAGTGATGTGATGTGGGCAGACTGAATGATTGAATGAGTGCTACTGTTTACCTATTGCAGCTAGACTGGACTGACAGCCTATCTCGAACTGTTCTGTGAGGCTAGAGAAGTGACTGTCCTCCTTGAATTATATTGTTTGTTCGTAATTCTGCTCTATATGCAGATCATCTCGAGGGTTTTGCAATGTTTTTGCGGGGTTGAATGTTGATGATCTTTTTGGGACTGTTGGATTTAGAAGATTTTTAGAATTTAAATTTGATTTATTTACTTTTAAATAGTTCGCGCGAGAAGAACAAATTTTACTTACGAAAAAAAGGCAAAAAATGAAAATTTTTTTTGCTAAAAATGATATTTTTTATCGATTTTTCAGATTTAGAGAGATGAATAGTCCCTTTCTTTTGGCATCACACGTGTACAAACACCCCCTCCCATAAAAATTTTTTGACCCTTTGCGCGCTGAAAAAAACACTTTGATCAAAAATTTTAGACCCTCGGCGGGACTCGAACCCGCATCGCTGGATTAGAAGTCCAACGCCTTTTCCATTAGGCCACAAGGGCTACGTAAAATCTTTCAAAAGTTTACTTAACGTTTTTTTACTTTTTTTCATACACTCGAATTCCTAAGATCTACTGTGAATCAACACTCCTTCTTTGCTCTAACTCACTCTTGGTACCACCATCAATTCTGGTGCAATCAAAATCCGTTTTTACATGAAAATACATAAAACTGTATTATATTGGGTTGATCGAAAAGTTTTGAGACTTTTTACATGAATTTTGGTGGCCAAGGGGTAAAAATTCGAATTTAAAATTTTTTCCAAATTATCTGATCTTTTGTATCCGGGGATTCTTTGACATGGGAAACTCAAATCTGAATGAATTTTTTGACTAGAAGTTACCCCTATAAAAGGTATACCCCTAAAAAGATTTCATAACGAAAATCGATTAAATCAGTGTATTAAAATTTATTCATGCCTCGAAAATTCGCGCATTCGATTCCCCGTCTAGAAAAAACCCTAGATAGCCGATTTTCCGGCGAAAATTCGAACATGAAAATATATATTTAGTTCATTTTCGCATCAATACACTCGCCAATTTCCCTGAATCAGGGTTAAGTAAGCGTTTTCATGCTTCGAGAATGCGCGTAATCGATTCCCTACATAAAAATTACATCTAAATGCGTCCTTTTTAGAGAGTTTCGAGTCCAAAATTCATGTAAAAAATCTCAAAACTTTTCGATCAACCCTTAATACCTTGCCGTTTACCCGAACTTGATCTTGTTTTAACATTTAATTACAACACTTAACATAAATTCTTAAAACATCCTCACACTTCTTGATTCATCTTTTATTATTGAATCATAAGTTTTGAAAAGAAACATTTTATTTTGATTATTGCCATTCGATTCATCTTCTTCCATTCTGATGTGCAGACGCGTCCATCTCCCGATCGGTTTGAGGGTCTTGGTGTGAAGTATGCTCTCGAGGCGGGGAGTTGAAGGAGCTATATTACGAACTCCGTCCTCAATCTGTATATGGTTTTGTTAAGTACTGTGCAGTTTAGAAAAGTAAACATCTAACAATGAGAGCGGCGGAAGTGTCGGAATTGAAATTGCGAATTTTTTCAAAAATTTTTTTATGAAATTTATTTATGCTGTCCCTTAATAAGAAAAATCCACTCCCCAAAATCAGGGCCTTTTTACTTGTTGAGAAGAAATTTATATGCTTTCTTATATGCAAAAAATTAATCAAAAGCATCAGTGGTGCAGTGGATACACCGCAACTTGAAGTGTTTTTTTTGTTGGGGTTCAAAAAATTCGCAATTTCCATTCCGACACTTTCGCCACACTCATTGCAAGAGAAACAGGATGAGATGTGATCAAGATTTAGAATTGAGGAAATTTTTTAGATTTGTTGTTTTTAGGCAATTTTTATTTTTATGCGATAGCATTTTTATAATCGCCATATTGGTGTGAACTATTTTATATTTTTCAAAAATTTTTAGAACATAAATTATAGCTTTTGTGAAAGTAATTAGTAATTGTATTGCATGCTATTTCTATGTTATTACGAGCTAAAGCTTCGGCAAGTTGTCTTTTTACTTAATGTCTAAGGTAAGATTTTTTTATAAACAAGATTTACAAATATTTTAATAAGTACCATGAGCCGAGCACCTCCGGCGCTTGCGGTTTCTCCGAGTTGATTCCAAGCGGCAGCCTCGAGCGCTCCTAAAACTACTTAAAAAGTTGAATTTTTGATTTTAGAAAGTTTTACACATGTGTAAATTTACGAAGTTTAAAAAAATTTTCGATTCGACCCTTTTCTGCGGTCAAAATTGAAAAATTCATTCCGATTCATGCTCCCCATACCTAAAAACCCCGAGCACAAAAAATCAGCAGATTTGGAGAACCATCGTGTTCAGAGCATAAAAATACTCTAAAATATACCGCTGGCCAAACTAAGCCTTCACGTGTTAATGTAGTAGGATTTTAAACATTGGGGTAAAAAATCAATGAAAAATTTTAAAAAAGGTTTTTAATTAATGGCTGGAACTTTAAGCCCACAGAGCCCCTCAAATCCGCACGCTGGATTAGAATTCCAACGCATTCACCATTATGCCATAAGGCTAAGAATTTGTCACTAAGAATAATTATTTGTAAATAAATTTTTCCTTAAAAATAAAAATCGCTGAGTTTTCTCCAGAAATTCATCCCAGCCAACCACCACTTCATTAAGTACGTTTCCGTTCTTTGAGACGAAACCCTGGTGGGCATCTAAGTGGCTCAATCAGCTGGGCTAAGAGCCTTCCGATATTGAATCAGACCTTTTGCAAAATTTTTTCTTTTGTTTTACTCCGTATTTTAAAACTTCAATATTTCATTATTGACTTGAATAGTTTACCGCTTTTTTATTTATAAAAAATATGGTAAATAGCCTATCCGATGGACTAGCTTAAACGTAATTATTGGATTTTTAATTGGCATCAGTGAGTTAGATTCGTAAAGAAAGATTATATTAGGTCATTATATAAGTAATGCATCTTTTCTGTTGCCATCCAATAGACATAAATCCGTTTTCAACAAACTAAGGACTCTATTTTTAAACAGAGAATTTGTTACAGTGTGCTTCCATCTATATAGGGTTCCAAATAAGTTAAAATCGAAAAATAATGTTAGGCAAAATTTTTCATGTAACTTTAAGTGATATTTGTTTTACAATTTTGTTTGATTCGTAATAATAAAATTTCATCCACAGGGTTCGAACTTTGAATCCTCCTCGTTTAAGATATATTTTTGGACAACTAGCTCCTTCGTCATCTGCGCTGAACTTTTTTATCCACTTGATTATTAGCCAGGAGACCCAAGATCGATTCCCGACCCACATCAAATTTTTTAGATAAAATTCAGCAAATTTATGTTAAAAAACCAATTCTTTTGCATATTTTAAATTTTTAAAGTTAATTTTTTTTAAACAATCAAATTAAAAATAAGAAATTCTATATTATCCGCTTTTTTCAAATATCACCAAAAAATCCAATAACCATGTCTCTCAAGTCTGGCTTAATAACTGGTGTAATTTCGAGAATCCAAGCATACTCAGGAATTCCACATTACACGGCTTTTTGTTGAAACTACGCAGACGCCGAGGTTTCGGCCCGTCAAGAAGTGCTTTTTCGAGAATGTGTGAAAAATACCGTTAATGGCCGTGCACGCAAATGAATTATTCAACACCAGCCGCTATTCTTTCAGCTTTGCACTGCTTCTCTCCATATCACTGAGTTTTAAATACCGCTTGTGCATGAACGCCAAATATGAATAACAAAAGTTTTAAAATAGTATATATGGCTATATATTTTGAGAAGAGCAAGCGTATCCTAGGAATCATGCATAATTTTTTTGACTCGAATTTCACTATTAGTTAATTCATGTTGGGTGCATATCAAGTTACAAAAAATAAAAGAAGTTTTTCATATCATATTGAGCTTCTATGATTATGGAACTCTATTTCCTAAATTCAAAATTTTGAATCAACTTTTTTCAATATTTTGTTTTTTTTAATATTTAAATTCCTATATAACTATTTCTGAAACTCTGTGTCTGTTATTTTCAAACTCCGACTTTTTAATTTCTATGAACGAATGGGAGAGATCGAGAGAGGGGGACCAAGTGAGCGACTTGAGAGAGAACTCATGTGTTATCGATTCAGGGAAGGAGAGAACTCAAGGTGTGGGGGAGAACTCAATGGGATCGGGTGGGGAAGAACTCAAGTGAGATCGACTCGGGGAGAACTGAAATGAGATCACTGAGAGAGAACTTTTTGAGATTGTCTCGGAGGCGAACTAAACGAGATCGACCGAGGGATGTTAATTTAACTCAAATTTATTTAACTTAAATTTCACTTTAACCCCATTTTACTTTCACTTTACTCTAACTTAACGATTAACTCTGACTACAAGGCGACGCGCCGGCCAACAGGCCAGTGCAGTCACCTTGTATTTATAATATCTTTAACTATTTTAAACTTAAAATATTTTTGGAATTTAAATTTTTGAGTACAAATAATTTGTTGCCATCAGTTCCATTTTCAGGTAATAGCCCTCCTCTAAATTTTATTGCTAGTTAAATTTTGTTATGTTAATTTTTTTCACATGTAGTACAACGTTCTTATTTCTAAAATTGGTCTTTATCTTAAAACAATTTCATAAATATCCGAATAATTTACAGTTGCTTACTTCTAAATCATTTATTTTTCACTTCACCTGGCGACAAATCTACTTAACTTATTTTCACATACAAGCCTATTTTCCACTATATCTATTCAGACAAATAATCATTACTTCATGTTTTACGAATGGCAGAAACTTGTAATGTCTTTTGCCTGACTTAACTTAGGTTTTTGTTATAAAGGTTGAGAAACATAAAGGTTGAGAATATCTTAAAGTTTTACTTTTTTTTAAACCTTCTATGTGTTAATTGATATTTTTAGCGAGGCCCAGAAGATCTCATTGGGCGTAGCAATGGCGCCACTTTAGTAGCAAATGCAATGACTGCAGACACATTGGCCAAAAAGGTAAGTATAAAAAAATAAAAGTATCAATTTTTTGAATTAGTTTGATTCACAAAATAAAAAATAGATTTATTTAAAAAAAAACAGACTATACACATCAGAGTAATTAGTACCAGATAGATTAATCAATTAATCAACAAATTCAATGCACGCAATAATAAAAGACAAATAATATTTTTTTAATCAAACGTGGCAATTTTTTATTTTTGAGTTAGTTTGTTAAATTAATTTTATAAAAATTTTCATCAAATTTGATACTTTTTTTAATACTCTTGGTACCTTGATCACTTGTGTTTATTTCCGGGTATTTTTACATGCTGAACATGATGCTGCCAAAAATTTTTGAAAAAAACTCACTTTAGAGGGGTCTAGAGCCCATTTTTACAGGTACCTTAAGGGGCTTTAGGCCCCCTAAAGTGAGTTTTTTTTCAAAAATTTTTTAGCAACATCGTGTTCCTTGTGTCAAAATATCCGGGAATAAACACATGTGACGAGTGTTTCCCATGAGTGTTAAATTAATTTTTAAATTTCGAATTTTTTAGGCAAAACTAGACTCATCGGCACTGAGTCTGGGTGTCTGCTTTCCGGCCTCTAATTCACTTATTTCTGTACCGACGCTACATCACTTATCTCCTTCAACTACTGCTGCATTAATGTCACTATCAACTCCAACTCAGTTTCCTACAAGTCAATCAATAAATGGATTGATGCCGGCACCACACATGGCTTCTACTTCTTCTAACAATTCTGCGGATATACAAATTCCTGTCTCAAGAGTGATACATTTAAGAAACATTCCATCGGATATGACCGAGCTTGAACTTGTTCATTTTTGTATGCCATTTGGTAAATTGGTCAATTATCTTATGTTAAAGGGTAAAAATCAGGTAAGGAAGCAAAAAATAACATGGTGAAAAATCGAGCAAAAAATCGCAAAATGCCTTGTTTGGGGCACCCTATAAAAATATTAAAGTTGCATAATTTTTCACACTAATTCTTTTCTATAAATATGCTACATTTTTCTTGATAAAAAATGGAAAATTTAACATTTTAATTGAACAAAAATTTAGGCTTTCGTCGAATATGAAGATGATGCGGGTGCTCAAACACTAGTCAGCGTTTCAAATGCTTGTCCTATGGCGATTCGAGGTCGTACTATATTTTGTCAATATAGTACCCATCAGGAACTCAAAACTGAAAGAAAAGGTCCTACAAAGAACGGATCAATTTTTGGCGACATGGGTGTAGCGGTAGGCGATTCTTGATTTTTTTTTTAAATCCAAAAATGCCGCAATTTTACAACTTTTATACAATTCCCCACCACTATATGAATTACAATTGTGAAGCTCTTCTTAGTTTACACTCGCCTACATGTCAGAAAGCCTTTTAAGAGCAAAATTAACAAAGACTTCGACTAAGCAAACCAAGCCATATCGGATTATATTTCTTTCATTGAAAAAGATTTTTCAAAAGGCCTGATCCTTTCCCCGTGACTTTATATTTTCCTCAAATAACGTTTATAAAGAAATTCATTTATTATTATTCAAAGAAAAAGTCGTTCACGGAATATCGCCAAATCAGGAGTTCTTTCACGTATTTTTGAGAAGAAAGGTTTATTAAATTCTCATCAGTTGTCCAGGTAACCGTGGATTTCTTCTATCTGGTCGATTTCCGACAACAGTTGAGGATTAGTTGTATATATGGAGACGAAGCGTGATGTGATTTTAGAAGATTAACAATATCCATTTTTTATTAAAATATTTTAAATATGACATGTGGTTACTAGTGATGCGTCGAAATCGCAATTTCGAGGTTTTGAATTTCTACAAATTTGAAATTATTAATAAAAATTTTTAGATTGTAGAGAGAAAAAACTTAAGGGTCCCCCTTATGCTTTT